>OX243814.1:52906498-53031498 GCA_945859605.1 Lumbricus rubellus
AACCGGATGCCCTTCCTGACGTCAACCCGGTTGGGTTCGGAACCTAGCCTTTGGTCTTTGAACCTAATCGCAAGGCAGCGAGGGCATCAGACATTATTAAAGGCGGCCTGTACTCGCCTTGTCGCATGACCGTCATAGTAGGGCACATACAGCTTTTTCACAGGACGGGGTGCCATCCAGGCACCCACGTCCCATACTGCGCCCCGGTAGCCTTGACGTCAAAGGCAAGAGCAAGTGCAATGACAGGAGCTTGAGACTCGTCGTTTCTCTATGAAAATGTGGAATTACATGAAACCCGGACAAAGATTGCATCAGTAGGCCTAATTATTGCGAAACGCATGATAGGCTACACGACCCCTCACTCGAATGCATTGAACAGTCGTTGAATGACTTCATTGTTGAAGAACGTGAGTTATGGTCCGACGACGATGAAAGTTTGTCATACAGCAGACAACAATGCGTAGACTACTCTGGAAGGCACGACCTGTCAGCAACGTCTCATACATCTAGTTACGCATTGTTATAACCTAGACTACGACGAGTGGCCTAAGTAAGTGAGCAAGTGTGCATAAGCAATGAGCATGTAAATTTGTGTGATATAGGGTGAATCGGTGATGGTGTCTTAGAGCAGGCCTTAAGATTCAGCAATGAAGGCATTAGCCAACTCATTAAGTCCATTATAATTGTAGAACCATATAATTATATGGAAACCAAGGTCCAGAGAAGTAAACAACGGAAGCACGGTTCGAACAGAAACATGATGGCGAATAAAGAGCGAACGATCAACATCGATTGTTGAAAAGTTGAAAGGCAGAAGAGAAATATCATCCGTCTGAACCAGTGTTACGCACAATATTGGAAACGAGAGACCATGGCTACTCAGGTGCGCTCCAGACTACAGCGCGGACACTGCATAGGAGTTTCGCACCAAAGCGCCAAAAATTGCGAATGAAAGACTTACAGCAACCCACCGGCTGCAAGGCAACGAACATAATTATGTGGTATGGCTGAACACGTGGCTTCGTATAAATTTTTTATGGTTGGCCATAATTATGTGCTAAAGAAATGCGCTTAAAGTTAGGCATGAGATAGATATGGACGCCCGGACATAGAGGCGAGAGGGGACACTAGCCCCTGGAAATTTGATTTTCCTATTTCTTAACTGCTACTTTTTGATTCGTAACAAATTTCTTCGCACTAAAGCGCCAATGTTATCAACGATACACAATGTGAAACTGGGAAATTTACATTTAGAAACCTCTGTTAAAAACCCACGTGTCTTAGTTATCTGTCTCGCATTTACAGCCATGGTAACAAATTTAACCTTGACCATCGTGTTTTGCCCTCTCTTGCAGAAATTTATGCGGGCGCCCATGGAGTTAGATTGCATCGCTGTATCACTTATCACGGACCAAAGTATGCCAGCCAAACATTAGCGTCAGCCGACCCTTTCAGCGCTGCGCTATTTTTTAGGCTGCCAATGGGACCGACATATCCCCGTTTCGTAGTAGCTCATTGGTCGGACTGATTTTTTTACCCTAGTTTCCTAGCACGTCATTGCTTGTAACCTACATGTATCAGTGTAAACTTCTCTAACAACGGTAGCCACCACCAATGCAGTTGGCTTCTGTGGTCTCACAACTAATAGAACTAGCGACATACAGGGTGCGCCAAAAAAAGTAATCCCCTACGGTTTTTAGCCCATATCTTGGCCAAAAATATTAATTTTTAAATGACATTTTACAGTCTTAAAGGCAATTCATATTTACGCACAATGGTTCAAATTTCATCAAAATATTGCAAACGGAACAAAAGTTATGCCACTTTTAGGGAGGCCACCCACCGTTTTTTGACGATTGAAAAACGAAACGCAACAAAAACTAGGTTTTTTCCCAATATCTTGGCCAAAAGTAAGACTTTAGATATGAAATTTTACAGGCGCAAGGACACTTCGTATTTACACATGATGGCCAAATTTCATAAAATTATCTCAAACGGAACAAAAGTTATACCACTTTTAGCGAGGCCACCCCCGATTTTTGACGATTCAAAGACGTAACGCAGCGAAAAGTAGCAAAAACACGATTTTATTAAGTCTCATCTCAAAAAATGATAAGAAGTGTTGGCACTGGAGGTGGGCACATTGAACACACGTTATGAAGCACAACCATGTTCATTTGACAAGTTATTTGAGATGAGACTTAATAAAATCACGATTTGTTACTTTTTGTTGCGTTACGTTTTTGAATCGTCAAAAAACGGTGGATGGCCTCTCTAAAAGAGGCATAACTTTTGTTCCGTTTGGAATATTCTGATGAAATTTGGCCATCATGTGTAAATATGAATTGTCCTAAAGACTCTAAAGTTTAATTTTGAAATACTTACTTCGGGCCAAGATATTGGCAAAAAACCTCGCTTTTGTTGCGTTTCGTTTTTGAATCGCCAAAAAACGGTGGGTGACCTCCCTAAAAGTAGCATAACTTTTGTTCTGTTTGAAATATTTTTCTGAAATTTGACCATTGTACGTAATTTTGAATTGCCTTTAAGACTGTAAAGTTTCATTTAAAAATTCGTATGTTTGCCCAAGATATGGGCTAAAAACCGTAGGGGATTACTTTTTTTTGGCGCACCCTGTACAGTTGAAGTTGGCTTCGGCGGCCCGGCCTGCAGCTAATTTTGGTTTAAGTGTCGTCCAACAAAAGGATCGACTATAATTATATATGAAGTCATTGGGAAGATATAAAAATATGATACACCGCTTTGTAATGAAAGAGAACGAGGTCTTCACACGTCAACCAACCCTTTCAACGCATTCATCCAGCAGACATAAAATATATCCGCAACAACCCTGGCTGCGTCTACAGACTCTACACTCTTTGTACACATCAGACCACATTGGACTGAATGGCACATTATTCGCCTTTAACCTTAACAGAAATAAATTTCGACTGCAAATATTAAGAGGCCATACAAAAAACTTACAATCGTCTCTAGCCTCATTCCGCCCATGACGCATTCCTCATGTAAAGTATAAAAAAACATGCGAAGAACATAGAGGCATTTCCATTTTAGGCAATTATCTACTCATGAATGTAGCGAAAACACCTTCTGTTCCTTCGTTTCCTTCCTCTTCTTCTTCTCCATCATTGCTCATCGATTCCCATGATGCAATCATTGCCTCAATAATTGTATGGTATTTTTATGAAACGCAATTCACACGTTTTGCGCTCGACTCGAAACAGTTAAATTTGAAGTCTCTTATTCCAGTGGTAATTCGAGTTAAGCAAAAGTTTGCTAAAAAAGCAGATGTCAATTATAAGTTGATAAATTTTCCTTATTGTTGATCCTGGTGATACGTTGCTTGCTGCGTTATTCTTGTGGGCATTGCAAATAGGAAATCCTGATCTTTATCTGCTAAACACACATCTTCACACAACTTCAGCTGTAAAAACATACATGCTGTGGTTCTGACCACAAACGCACGAATATTATCTTAACAATCTATCTCTAATCTAATCCAGTATAATTTTTGCAAAACGCTTCTCACACCAGAACTATAATTCTGAAGCTCTGTCAGCATGACAGGCCCATGAAAAAAGAAATGTATTCAAGCAGCGGGTGAATTTCCTACCAGAATCCTGCCACGAATTCTAGATGGAAAGTGATTCCACATTGAGGAATTCACAATTAGCCTATATCAAAAGCTCGATGCAGGGTTAATGAGATTCGTGATCTAGGTACAAATAGATCAAGGCGGTCAGCAGAACGAAGAAGGCCTCAAGATCTTACAGAAAAAGTAGGGCTTTTTAACGTGCAGTTGTACACAAAATGTGCAGATCTAAATGGATTTGTGCAGTTGTAGAAGCACTGCTGTAGCCTACAGCTAAAACTAGCAAAACAGGTCGTTGTCCTTCGATTGGAAGTAATTTACCATGGAGAATGGGAAAGGAAAGAAGGAGTTGTGCAGTTAGAAATATCCCTTTAAAACAGCCCTGAGAAAGAGGCTTGCTCATTATTAAGTCGCAGAAGTATTTAGACGCTAAGCCATACACGGACTTAGTAACTAGGAGCAAGAGCTTGTTTCTGATTCCGGAAAAGATCGGAAACCAGTGAAGGTCATGAGTCATGCATGACATTCTGGAGATGTGCGAGCATAGAGGAAGTCTTGCTATGTACTGAATCAAAATGTGACTGAACGACATTATATTCATGAGATCGTGCACGAAGAGCGATGCACGATACAGTGAGCAGACAATTGAACACAACCAGTGGTCATGGTCGGGTGAATCGTCGTCATCGTAACTATTGACAACGCTCATGGTAAAGCAAAACCCTTCAGAGTAGGCCTAAGTCATCTTTAAAGTTGGGCAAAAGAGGACCAAGTGACATATGACATCTTAGTCTACTCAAATCGCAAGCAGATTCAAGAGACATTCAGCCGAAATCATACTGGTTTTACTACGAACAAACTTTTAAATATATAATATTTGTGATTTTATTCACGTTATTTTCTGTGAGAATCCAGTAAAAAGTGTTTGATTATTTATTTACATTATTTATTTTCTTATCAGAAGCTTCTTTCAAGGTGTTTGACAAGGTGATATTTTAGACATAAATTTTCTCCTTTTCAACCGTCACCTCTTTGTGTGATTGCTCGCCAATAGAATTTGATTTAGTGCGCAGTAAAATCATTTTTCACGCTAGAAGTCTTAAAATTTCAACCTTGAACCATTTTTGTGGCCAGCTACTTGAGTTGTAATGCCACGTGTGGATCTTCAAAATTATTATTTTGTTATTGGTAGGCCTAAGTGCTCACGTAGGCCTAGAAAGCTCACTCGAGTGTCGTTGGAATAACTAGAGTGAAACAGTGTAGGCCTAAACCTTCAAAAAGGAGGAACAAAAACAAGGGCTTACTTTTCCTTATAATTTAATTAAAATTAATTCGAATGTTTTTATTTTAAAAAGTCGGGGTTAATTTGCACTTACTGCGTCTAAAAGTACTGCAGCGCTTGTGAATAAGCTGGTGCCCCGCGCTTGGCTTTCAAGTAGCGCTTTGGAAATTTGAAGATTACGATCACGATTACCTTTCTTTCACGCCTACTATTATTGTCACGTGGTTTTTGTCACCTACTCTTCGGACTGGACACAATATTTAGATTCAATTACCGCGTTCGATTCTTTAAAAAAATTTATGGACAATCTTTCTGACAAGATGCGTCGCTCTTGAGTAAGCGAATAGGTTTTACTTTGCGCTTTAATTGTTTGGATTTGCGATTTACGATTACGATTATTGAGCACAGCAGTAGCCTAGCATGACACACCTTCAAATAATTATTAAGCCCTACATAGATAGTCAAGAAAGGTAGTAGGACCTAATATTATGCGGAACCAACGTCAACGAAGCGAGGTCATAGGTCGACTAACTACGTGCAGTTATAAATCGTTTAGGCCAAACACTGTCATTGCCTATCCTTCGCATTCAAGACTCAACGATTTATTGGTTTGCCTGTTCAGTGTTCACGTACAATGGCGCCGTTGTTAGAAGTCTCAGCGCAAGAATAATATTCTTTCTATAGCCTATCTACGATTTTGACGCAGTGAACGCCTTAGAAGCAACACCGAATTGATTAATGTTAGAGGAGCTATTCAAGTGTCTAGTATTCGTGAGATGACACGATGAGCCGCATTTACATTGTGGTGTCTGATGGTAGTCAGTATTTTTACAGGTCATGTCTAAACAGGACGATCCACACATAATAATTATAGCAGCCACGCATTGAAATCCAGATTTCGAGCTGATATTTAGACCTACATGCCTAATAATTATTGCAGAAAATTGGGGTAATTTTTTTTATCGAAACGTCTATCATCTTAAAGCTGGTCGTCTCGATACCAGATTCAGTAGCATGTAGGCCTAAGGTAGTTTGTAATTAGCCTAAGAATGAGAATGAGAAGAAGTCGTATAAGCATGGCTTTTTAACGCGCAGTTGTAGCCTACATAAAATATGAAGTTCTAAATGGATTTGTGCAGTTGTAGAAGCACTTCTATACAGTTACAAGGAAGAGTGATACAAGAACAGCAAGTTATATGCAGCTAGACGATAAGGAAACACTCGTGCAGTTGTCTTATTGAAACAAGCAGACACGCCACTTAGTATACTTTAGATTCTGTAACATGGAATCATTCAAAATTAACTTCTCAAGGCAGAAACTAGCAGAGGGAGTGAAAGCATCAGCTGTAAGAAAGTCATCGCGAACAACGCAGACAGTGACAGCCAATGAATCATAAGTATGAGCGCTGACTACGACCATGATACGAAGCCACCTAACCAAAAGCAGTAAACCGCATGCAGACAATTATTATAGTATTGCGATGGCCTCATGAGCTTCAAATGAATTATGAGCAATAAATCAGTCGTAAAAATGGCCATCGAAGCAGCAACTAAAGCAGTTACTTCAGCTACATGCTACATGCATGGGAATACTGTGCAGCTAATTCAAGAAGAGCGACTTCAACTTCTCCATGAAATGATCTTTCTCTAATAGGCTACCAGTGATATACAACCTCTACTAAATATCCAACCTCGTTGCGTCTGCTCTGCTTAAGCTCCTCTCTCTGATCCATCTGGTATAATTTTATACCCGATCTCCAATGGATATCATTCCTTGGACGACCATCTGAGGTCACGCAGCGCTGGGGCTCATCGCTAAGCCTTAGCGTAATTCATTAGATATGTTGAGTTTACAATCGTGATTTATTTATATGAAGTATGATTGTCCAGCAGGGGCGGATCCAGGGGGGGCCAATCCGGCCATGCCCCCCATTGAAAACTGCCATGGGACGTGGCCCCCCATTTGGTCTGAAATTAGCAATACGAATATGGGTGTAATGGATATTGCCCCCCCCCTTATTAGGAAAATTGCATGGTACGTGGCCCCACCGTTCGGTTTTCAAGTCGAGGACTAAAAAAAGGTCATCAACTTTTTCGGCGGATGAAATAGTATGATTTTCCGGAAAATTTTGGCAGATGACTAAAAAAAGGTCAACTTTTTTGGCGGATGAAAAGTAATTTTTTTCTCAACGACCGATCACTATATTTCGAACTTTTTTTCGTTTTCCCGTCCAAGATCTAAAATTTTGGCCCACTCTTGAAACAGTTCTGGATCCGCCACTGTTGTCCAGTGTTCTACAAAAATGAAGCGTGGAATTAAGTTTCGGGTAAGAAGTTGTGATTGCACATCTTCAGAATTAACTTAATATTGAAATAGAGTGTTGTCCACTCGACCCGATACATCTACATTGCTTAGTCTTAGACATTAGCAATAATGGCTTTCGACGAGAAATTCATAATCGGCAAACTTTTCGTCCTTTGACGCTTCAAACGACGAAATGCTTTCCAATCTCTTTTAGAAGACATCTAGAGGAGCTTCATGATTGTATGAGTTTCACAATCTATGCTCATAGGAATCCATTGCACTGTTTAGAGATTTATTTTCACACCAAAAATATCTTGTAGATGGGCGTGTAGAAAAGACTCGAATAGCGCTTGCATAGATAGACTGTCTACCGACGCACAGCAAGCCACAGGGTTGCACGTAGGACATGACGTGCATGATATTTTATATGAATGACGTGCATTGACTGAATGAAGATAGGTTGGAGAAGTAGTTATTTGACTTATTTATGAGCATCATTGTCTAACCTTCAGCAAGTCAGGGCGTCAACGAAAAACTATTCACGTCCTGAATTTCGGATCGAGTGTCTAGTTTTATAAATAAGGTCTATCTGTTAGAGAGTCATCCTACAAAAGATGCAGAACGCATGGCTGGACATTCGTTCGTCCTAACGCCCTGATTTATCTTCCCGACGTATTCAAGTCTTTTGTGGAGTTCCATAATTTATTTCAAAGCACAGCGATTTGTCATAGAGGGTTGAACGACATGAGAAAGCTGTTTGCGAAGTCAGGGTTGGAAGATGTATCAAGAAGCAATGTAGTGTGTTCTTATGCTTTCACACTTCAGCAAAGGCTAACCGGTAATGTTCTTCCGACCATTAGGCTTACTACCAATTACAATTCTGAGAAAAATGCATTTTAAATTTTCCTATTAATTTGGAATGCAAATTTTTATCAACCATGTTCATTTTTCAAATTATATTAAATTTGAAATAAATAAACATATTGCATAACGGACTAAAAGGATTTATGCGCTTTTACTTAATTATGTCTCATTTATTATGCTACTCTTATGCCAAGTTAATGGCAGGAAAGTGGAAAATTTCAAGAAAACTCATTTAATTATTTTACTACTAACCGCCTCAAAATCAAAATATCATTAATATACATTTTTCAAAAATTGTTGTTTTATTGTCTGTAAACCATATTTATTTATCATTTCCTGTCAATAGCCAAAAATGAACTTTTATCACATTATTTTTGGTCACTAAGCAAAAGCGCGTGTTGCAACGTGCGCCTGGTTTTGGTCAGATGGGCGACAAGTACCGTTTTTATAGACTTCACATACATGTAGATATCGCTACAGGGCTACGCAACGGATCTAAAAAGATGCTTCCTAAGATAGGTTGAAAATGTTTTCTGGGCTATTTTTTGAAGTGAAGTTTTAACTTTTAAGTTTATGATGAGATGGTCCGCCACGCGAGACGAATCGATGTGAGAGATTGTGGGGTGCGGGAGAGCCGAACCATCAACGCTCACTACTGTTATACGGACCTATGCTTGGTAAAAGCCTACGCCTCTTTATATTTTTGTCCTCGACCTCCTAGCACTAAGTATAATCATAATGGTAGGAGTCCAGGCCTTTTATCCCTGAGTGTCGTCTTGCTCGCAGAAAGGACTCTGCAGACGATCATGTCAACTTGTAAAGTGAAAGCCAGTGAACCATCATATTCATATCTTACTCAAATCAAGCCGCTCAGTTACTGGCCATATCTTATTCAGCTGCAGGCCTGTGTATTTCATTTGGGTCTATGACGTTAGACATTCGTCTGAGTCAATGACAGGGTAATAATTAACCCAACAAAAGCACAAGGCTGTGACTGGACAGCCATCAAGCAGCACAGCTCAAGCGACGCCTTTTGATTTGGTAAAACGTTGAATGCGTTGCAGTCATTTGAGCTTCTGCTCTGTTATCTAACTTTGTTCTTTTCGAAATGTCTTCGAACACTATCGGTATACGCTAGTTCTGACACTGTTCTGTCAATTATAGGCTAGTGCTGATTGTTTCGTTTTCCAACAAAGTTTGTAATGCATTTCATTTAGCAAAGATGGAAATTCCTTAAACCTTGACCTAAGTGAAGTTGTGTCAGAGTATGCAGTTTTAATAATGCGCATACGTGTACATGTGTATACTAGGAAAGTGTGCTGGATTCCTTTGTAGGCAAATATAGCACAAATAAATCTTGGAATTTTGGGATCGTGAATGAAAATTGAGAGAATAGCTATTCAATAGATTTATTGGTATTGTTTCACCCAGTTTTAAATCTTGGTAAAAGTTTTTTACATGATTTCAAACTTGACATTCCATGATGTGTTTAATTAGCGCAGTTTAAATAGTGAAAGAACGAACTCAAACGAGAGCTGTGATCGTCGGAACTTTCTCAACATGACCGGTGATAACCGCAGAGAAATGATTCTTAAAGTGGCATTCAGTCTGCTAATATTGTCTTCTTTGGAACAGGGTGAGTAGATCTAAGACAATCATCTTAATGAATAAGCTTACCCTTTAGTGATTGAGCTTCCCAGTGATAAAAGTAATAGCGCTTTAGTGCGTATTATCTCATTAGGCCTATTAGTCATTCATTTGCTTTTTTCTACAATCAAGTGATTTCGGCCTACTAGCCTATAGCTATTATTAGAGCATGAAACCATGAAGCTGTCATTCTTCTATTGAAATTCAAGAAAGTAATTAGTTTCATGCGATCTTTTTGTTACGGAGATTTTTTAAATGTCATCGACTTTCAGCAGCGTTGGCTCCTCGTTGATTATTATTAATCAGTGTTGCCACTGGGGTTTCAGAAATAAACCCAGATTTCCTTCCGAAAAAAAAACCAGAAAAACCCAGACTTTTCATATCGGCTATTTTATACCCCCTTTATTCAAATTAAGTTTTTTCCGCTTGTTCTTATGAGGGTTAACAAAATGTTCGTCAAAAGAGTCGAATAAAATGTAATTACAACTTCAAAAATATCAATCGTTAAAGTTGTCAGATAGGCTACTCGGCATCCATACTGACAATAAGTAACAAGAAGAGAGGTGTGACCTGAACTATTTGAAGATGTCAAAATGGTTTATTTCAGTGCAGAGCTATTTTTCAGGTTATAGGCTAAATATTTGTGAATTGACAACGTGAGATCTTGATTGTGGAGTTTAAAATCAAAATTAGTGGAAAAATTATGTATCGCAATCATTTTGCATTGAATTTCACAGAATATTTATGTGTTGTAAGTACAAATGGTCAGCTCGCCAAAATAAACCCAGATTTTGCCAAAAAAAACAGAAACCCAGACTAAGGCAAAAAACCCAGATCTAGTGGGAAAAACCCAGCTGTGGCATCACTGTTATTAATTAACACCAACAACACAAGAATTTTTTTTTTTATTAAAATCTTTTCTGAGCTTCCGGTGAAGACTTATAATATAAAAATATGAGAAACGAGATGACAGCTTAAAATGTCACCATTACAGTGTGGATATTTAAAAAATTAAGCAATACAAGTGAGACACTTTTGAAGTCATAAACCACTACTTTCAGCATGAAATGATGAGCCATTTCGTTAAAATCACAGCCTTAAGTGCAACTTTTGCAATGTGAAAATTCAAAATAATTGCATGACTCTCTTGGTTACAAACAGCCAGAAACAAGAGCATAAAACGTGCTCTATACCACGCCAACAGCCAAAAATGCGTTGGATTCTGGGACTCTGTCCATATATACTACTGAAATGATGAGCCATTTCGTTAAAATGACAGCCTAAAATGCTACTAAGCTTATTGCAATGTGGAAATTTAAAAAAAATTATACATGTAACTCCGTTGTTCATAAACAGATGTCGTCTTCTTGTGAGGCGCAGTGGTGCAGCCGAAGGGTTGCATGTTCGAATCCATTTCGCGTAGGGACCTTGGGCAAGACCTCCACTCGCAATAGCTTATTGTTCAGCGCCTCGGCGTGACACTCCATTGCAGTGTTCGCTCTGTAATCAAAATCAAAATCAAAAATCTAAATCAAGTTTATTGCTCCAAAAAAGAAAAAAATAAGCAATTGCATAGTAAGACTTGCTAATAAAGCTAAGAATGTTAGACATAAATACATGTGCAAACGAGTAGCAATTCCAGGAAAGCAATAAGAGCCCCAGAAGGGAAGCTCCCACTAGTTAGGGGCCCTAACTAGTGGGATCTCTGAGTGGCGAGCTTGACGGGGCGCTATAACAAGACAGTGCACATATAAACAAGAGCCTGAAACGTGCTCTAGACGTTGTCAACTGTTACAGCCAAAAAATGCGTTGGTTTCTGGGGCTACGCCACAGACCCTGCATGGGGAGCTTGCGACGCTCTCCACAGACACCCTTGTCAGTATGGGCTTCGTGCATGCCGCACTCGCAGTTTCGCGCCTCCAGCGCTTGTAAAATGACCGCCCATAAAAGAAATATCCTATTTAAGCCCCTGGGAGGGAGGAAGGGCTTGGGCTTCAGCCCCCTCCTCAACCTGAAATTCTGGCGCCACCACAGATCGCATCACAACCAATTGCGAGATGACGTTGTTACTATATCATTTTCAAGCTATTGCGTCATGTTATATTTGAAATTGTATGTTGTATCGTACGGCATATTTTGTATTGAACTTCATGCTAATACTACAGATCTTATGCAGCCAACTTATGTGTCTTAATATGCGCTTAGGCCTACTATTTTTATCGGGAAGCGCAATTTTCGGAAGCCAAGACTACAATTATAGTTGTACCTGACAAAACGGCGGTATTTCGAGACCGCAACTGACTGTAGGCTAACTATCGTCATGGGGAGACTACATTTCTGCATACTATTCAGATGTCCAGAAATGCTGCATTAGACTTTTCTATACTAGGAAAAAAAGGAGAAGCCGAAATTTATCAGACAAGACGATAATCAATTAATCATAGCAACAACTGAACATAAACTTTAGGCTTACAACACCTCCTGTTGCATTTTCAGGAGTCTGTTGATATTGAAGATGGAAAATAACGCGATGGTGTAGTGGGTATGTTCGTTGCCTTTCACTGGGTGGTTACAGGTTCGAATCCGGCTCAAGTCGCAGCGTAGAGACCTTGGGCAAGTCCTTCACTTGAAATTGCTCAGCGCTTCGGCGTGAAACTCCTATACAGTGTCCGCGCTGCAGTCGGGAGCGCCTCTGAGTGGAGAGCTTGATGGGGGCTATAACAAAAGAACATACAAACATAGCCTACAATCATATTGTGACATTTGTTAGATCGATCTGAGATTTGAATACGAAAAATTCAAAAGTCAATAAGTCACAGTTCTTTGCAAAGATTATAATGATGTAACTGTCTTTTTCTTCCAGGTGCCGATTGTCAATGTTCTATACCGCCAGTAAATCTGGCCGTTTACGAAGGAACTCAGAATACGATACTGACCTGCGACAGTCCGACAAAAGTATCGTATATTGTTAAACCAACTTCGGATCCTCTGACTACTTACACAATCACAAACTATGACGACACTGTTAATAATTCGTTAAGGAATCTGTATGCCGTCAACCAGACCGGTTTGATCCTAAAGATTGATCAAGGTAATGCATCAACGCCTCCGATATCAACTGCTGGCTTATACGTCATAAACCCTAACGGTACCAATAGGGTCGGTGCCAAGATCGTCGTCGTCAGTGAGTAATATTTACAATTGCTTTTCATTATAGTGATGAAACTATAAAACTATAAAACTCGTAGGCCTAGACGTGCACTTGTGGACTAGACACGAAGAAAAACAACTACTGGGCAAAAGAAGGGGTTGTGCAGTTCTAAAAATTCCTTTAAAACAGCCCTGATTAAAACTAAGGCCTAAGTGTCAAAATCATGTATCCTCCAAAATTAGGTTTTTTAAGTAAAATAATATTAGCTTTTCCTAAATTGGAAGAAATAGATTCTATTTTAACGGCTATTTGAATGTGATTGTGTACTGTATAGTGTATATGCAGTTAGAAAATTAGTAGGCTAAAATAGCACTTCAGACATACAGATAGCCTAGGCTAACAAGACCTATCTCGAGATTTGCTGTACGTAGTAGGCCTAGCCTATATGAACATTATACAATATACATTCAACAGCAGTAGCATCGGACCATAGGCTACGCGTCCATTTAGATGTAGGCTAGTCTATAGGCCTATATAGCGCTCATAGGCGTAACTTTCTATTGTGACGGTGGTGTCCAGTCACTACCACTTTTAAAAGTGGTCGTGACAGTCACGCCCACTTTTTGGTCCGACAAATAAATATTTTTTAAACATTAAAGCATTATTTTGTCTGTTTAACATTATAGTAGTATGTGCAAATTCGATGTTAGTCACGAATAACCTATAATTTTGACTATTCGTGACTAACATCGCAATGGCATATAATAATAATAGGCCTATGCTAGACAACAAAATACTTTGATGTTTAAAAATATGTATTTGCCGGACCAAAAGGTGGTGGTGACTATCACCACCACTTTTTATTATGATTATAGGTTATTCGCGTCTAACACCGCAATGGCACCAGTGCTGATAGAGGTCTTCGCAGCGTGTTCACTGTCCACAGTCTAACTCTAGCATATCTGACTCATGGTCGTAAATCCGAAGAGGGCAGAGGAGAAATTCCTTTCCACTTTAAGCCTGGGGACAATTGGAGGGAACGTGAAACAATTCTCTACCACTATTCACTATGTCTCCGAGGCAATGGCATGTTCAATGCTCATTGCTCACGCGTGCTCGGTACTCACCCAACCTTTTGGAGTCAATTAGTAGGCCTACTATTCTATGGTGACTCGACCCGGAATACCACGGACTACTCTTACAGTTACGGATAACCCTTTTTACTCAACGCAGCGCTCGTGAATAAGCTGGTGCCCCGCGCTTGGCTTTGAGTAGAGTTTTAGAATTTTGGAGATTACGATTACGACTACTATCAGAATAGCATTGGTGGAACCTACGTACCCTAAGCCTGCAAAAGTTGGCTAAGGCTGTAGGGAATGGGTCAGCAAGCTAGTCTACTGTCTCTTGGATAATAGCCTATTAATTGCTCGAATGAATGGACACTGCCATGGGAGCTTTACACTCTTTGGACCTGATTCAACTGAAGAACACAACACATTTAAAGTTGGTCGTTGACGGCAAATTTTTGCGCAACAGTCCATGCTCCGGTAGAATATTTTGGAAGAATGTGACGTTCAATATTATAATTATTAATTATTTATCATCATATAAAAACAGGTTGGTCAAATAAAAGAGCGGACAACTAATTAGGGCCTATTAAGAAAAATATATGAAAAAATTGACAATTTGGACAGGATAGAACACATAATTATTTTTTATAACGAATTATTTTATTTTGACGTCTATAAATTACATAAAACATTATATTTTTTTATTCATTTAGCCTACAACAATTTTATATGCTTTTAGTTAATTAAATTTTAGTCGTGTGGCCCCCTAAAGTCTTTCAACTAAGAAAAAGTGGCCCTTGTGTCCTCCAACTTTGAAAAAGTGGCCCTTCAGTCCAAAAAGGTTGGGAACCACTGGGATAGAGGAAGCCGAGGGAGAGAAGGGAAGAGGGAAGTTGTGAGCAGAGGAAAAGTCACCACCACTTTTCAGGGGAAAGTTACGCCCATGATAGCGCTTCTCGAAGAATGACTCTCATAGTCGCCTTCAGCACGAAAACGCGGATCCAGAGGAATAGAAAAGAAAATAGGCCTAATGCTTTAAAGAATGACAAATTGACCAGAAAACCGAGCCGCTAGTTTGGCCCCTGGTGCGGTAAGGTCATTCCATATGGAAGGATCAACCACAGCAAACGTCCGATGTTAGGCAAGAGCAGTAGCCTACCCTAAGGTCCTAAATCTGGGGACAATTAAAAGATGAAGAAATCCGCAGAACATTATAGGCCTAATCATCGATATGAGGATGCGGTTAACGGCTTTTGCGCATAGTTTTACAGTTTTTATATAGGCCTAGGCTCTTCGATATCCCATCTGTGCTTTTGAAATCTGAAAGACGATCGGTCTGGTAAAGATTGTACATGTAGGCTGGTGGATTGCGTGTAGGCCTAGTGATAGTCATATTGCCATGCAGTGCAAGATTTCAGGCTAATCAGCTTAATAACAGTAGGCCTACTTGATACTTGAAATACATATTTCAAGAATCAGCAGCTCAATTGATCAACAGCCGCGTGCAAACTATACACGCATAGAAGTTTAATTACAGCTATAACAACTAGGTGCCAAAACAGAACTAAAAACTAAGGGAACCACATTATGGATCTCTATAGGCCTATAATTTATACTGTAGCCTAATCGCCAAATACAATTCTTGGTTACCATGTTCTCACATTTACAATACTATACAAAATATTATGGCAATGAATGAATTCAAGTTCACTGTACATTAAAATTTAATATCATTACTCCAATGTCATTAGATACCCTGCTGTGACGTGTAAACAGCGTGCGTTCTTAGAAAAGCGCTACAAAACCTCTGCTCTACACCTCATTTTGATCTCGTGGTTTTGAAAGCTCCCAACAAATGATCGCCAGTTCGCCACGTTTTGCGATGGGAAATTCTTTCCAAATAGTGTCATCGTGGTCGCAACAACAAGCATATCCCATTAAAACAATGATTCAACTGTTCACATCTTTGATTTCTCGTCCCATATAAAATTATATTACTGACATTATGTTAGTAAGGGTAAACGTGTAGTTTAGCGCAATTAATTATTTTCACGCTTATAATGGCACAAAAAGCGTCTTAAAATATTTATACCAACGTGCTATTGCCAAAGTGATGTATGATTATACTTCGAATATCTTAAAAAGAAGGATTTCGATCGAAAATTGTAAAATTTTGTCCTAACAAACCGCCGATCCAAGTTGTTCAATTACGACCCTTTCCGGAAGTGGCGTGCGGCAAGCAACAATTAATAAGTAAGTAAGTAAAAGTCCAGCTTCTTCAATTGCATCAGTTGTTTTATGAATCCAACTTCTGTTTCAATAATAACTATTTTTCATCAATCCAGCTCCAATTTCAGATTGATTATTTTTATTACCCCAGCTTCTATTTCTCGCCCGTTATTTTCGTAAACCCAGCTTGTCTTTCAGATATAAAAATACACTCATCCAGCTTCCTTTACTTAAGCGGTTTTTCATCAATCCGGCTTCTATTTCACATCTAGAAATACCTTCATCCAGCTTCCATTTCTCATTTTGAACCAAGGACCGAATTTTTGACGTTCACGTTATTTGTAGTTGCATATACGTCCATGGTTTGGTATCCCAACTTCCGGTCAGATGTTGAGTTCAACGGCGATTCGAACGGCGATTTCGCATGGGAAATGTGACATTTTAAAATGTATTTTCTGTCAATATTCGTATTCTTACGAAATTTTAAGTGTGCTGTTAGATGAGTTAGACCATTGCAAGTCATTAGGAATAATTTACGGCGCTTTTTGTGTCGTTAAAACCGTGAAAATAATTAATTGCGCTAAACTACACGTTTACCTTAGTAAGATACTTTTACGCCGCTGCGGGAATTTATATAATAATAGAGGGCAATTATAGGCCTACTGTTTCGATAACGAAAGTAGGCGGAGTCGTGTCCGTTTCATGCCGGACAAGATTTCATGCCGGAAAATATCTCATACGTAGGCTATGCCGTATGAAATACTGTCTTGACAACGAAAGTGGGCGGAGTCGGACACAATTTCATGCCTGGACAAGAATAATATTCATGCTACACCGGCTCAAGGGCCTAGAAAAGAAGATGAGCGCCTCATCAACGGGCCTTTGGCCCTGGAATGTCTTTACTTAGGCCTACTTAGGCCCTACTTCTATTATTAGATAGGCCTACTGTGAGTCTGTGAGTAAATTAAATGAGAATCATCAAACAGCTACGAGTTTGACTAAAATCTTGTCCAATGTAGTGTGAACGCTGCAAACTAATGACTTTGTGTGGAATGGAGGCCTATTTTGGATTCCTGAACAATAATCTATCAGGATGCCTAAAAAGTAGGCTAGGCCTATTAGTCCCAATATTTTTCTCGTGGCGTTCATAACTTAACGTTGTTATTTTCTTAAATAAAATCATGCACTAGTCTACTCTGTTTCTTCTGATTTGTATGTCTCTTACAGAAAGCCCTCCAGCATGCAGCTGCAAATCGATTAATGGAACAAGGTTTAACCTAGCCTGCACTCTGGTGTATGCCGACGTCAATTACATGGCAATCAGTGCAATAATGAAATGGACAATCAATGGTAATCTCTACTCGACAGACACTCCTGGGAGGACATCGAGTACTTCGTATTACGTGTCAACATCAACCATCGCAGTCAATGCCAACCCTCCAACCTACACATGCACTGTGACATTTGGAAAGCCGCAGCCACAGTTCGCATATGTTGCACAGAATGCGCCCAACTTCACCGCATCCTGCAGCATATCTAGTGAGTTGACATAATTATAATCTACAGCAGCTGTGCCATTCATAAATAAACTTCAAGACTATTACTGCACGCTCATCTTAGAAACTGGAGAATAGTCCTATCATCAGGGAAAGCGGCTGAATTGGATGGGGCACATCCCACGAATGGACGAGGATAGGAGAGCCAACTATGCAGTGAGATCAATTCCCGGGTGGGAACGTGGAAGAGGAAGACCAAGAAAGAATTGAAAGGAGACCTATATAGTGTCTAGAGATGACTGGGAGGACGCTGAATAGGTGGCGGCGATGGACAGTGGAGGATGAAAAAGCTGAGCTGATCAATGTGCAGTCCTCAGCGGGAAGGACTAAGGTCTACAGTCTTCTTAGAAATAGAAACTATTGACAGCAGCACATACATGTACATGAATATTCTAGTATTTTCAGTTCTAGCCCAATTATGAATTTCTGTTGGTTCTTTGGAATAAATTGACAATATTCAAATCAAGTAGGCCTATCTCTTAGACTTAGAGAGTTGTTACACAAAATTCTTTAAGAATCTATAAACAAAAAATTAAGTAAAAACACAAACGTATTACCAGTAACGAAAATCTAATTAGCATTCTCAATAGTATTTAAGAAAAGTAGGATACCCAACATCTAGATTTTGAAATCAATTTAACTTCTGTCCTTCAAATATTCAAAACAATTAACATCATTAGTATTATAAATTCTTCACGTCGATGAGAAAAGTAGTAATTTAAAAGCTTCTCAACAATTTATAGACATAATTTTATTTACTACTCAGTGACAACGAATGTCAAACATTATATCTTGCAAAGATATAGGCCTAATCTATAACCATCCACCACTGACAACCACCACACCACGACCGACATTTTACCTCAAACTTTTGCCAACTTTCTTAACACCGGTTCGACCATTCACCCTTACAGTACTAGAACAACCTCCAACCGACATTCTCTCACACCAACACTCGAAAATTCTTAAGTAAGATAGCTGGTCCAAATGTATGGAAAATCTTCCCATCGATAGGCCCTACCCATGGTGCGCATATTCTCCTCCTCTTTGAAAAACGTTTGAGTGCCTACTCACTAACTTCAAATAAATAATGTTTGTTTACCTAAAAGATCCTTACACTAGACATTAGACAATACCAATAAGTATTATTTTATTTTGAAATTAGATGGCTCCCGCTGCTTATGTTACCGACCTTCATTTATTGTTATAATGACTCATATAGGAGGCCCTGCAAGCGGGACGTTGGTCCCTTTAGATCCTCCGTTTGTATCTCAATTTAGCACTAATCTGAAAAAGTATCATTTTATGGTTTTTCTTCTTTAGAGCAATAAAAACCCTATGTTATGTTATTTAATCTTCAGCATGTCCACCAACCACGACGGCAGCTCCATCAACCACAGTAACAACAACAAAGCCATCAACAACGACAACGAAACCAACGACCACAACTAAATCACAAACAACAACAACTACGCGACCTACGACTACAACGAAAACCCCGACAACCACTACAACCAAACCACCAACAACCACCACCACCCCAGCACCAACAACAACACCACGACCGACAACTACCACCACCCTACCACCGACAACAACTACCCCATCACCTACAACTACCACTCCATCACCGACAACTACCACTCCATCACCTACAACTACCACTCCACCACCTACAACTACAACTTCATCACCTACAACTACTACCACTCCGTCACCTACAACTACCACTCCGTCACCTACAACTACCACTTCATCACCTACAACTACCACTCCATCAGCTACAACAACTACCACTCCATCACCAACAACTACCACTCCATCACCTACAACAACCACTCCATCACCTACAACTACTACCACTACATCACCTACAACTACTACCACTCCATCACCGACAACTACCACTCCATCACCAACAACTACTACCACTCCATCACCAACAACTACTACCACACCATCACCTACAACTACCACTCCATCAGCTACAACAACTACCACTCCATCACCGACAACTACCACTCCATCACCTACAACTACCACTCCATCACCTACAACTACCACTCCACCACCGACAACTACCACTTCATCACCTACAACTACCACTCCATCAGCTACAACAACTTCCACTCCATCACCGACAACTACCACTCCATCACCTACAACTACCACTCCGTCACCTACAACTACCACTTCATCACCTACAACTACCACTCCATCAGCTACAACAACTACCACTCCATCACCAACAACTACCACTACATCACCTACAACAACCACTCCATCACCTACAACTACTACCACTACATCACCTACAACTACTACCACTCCATCACCAACAACTACTACCACTCCATCACCAACAACTACTACCACTCCATCACCTACAACTACCACTCCATCACCAACAACTACCACACCATCACCAACAACTACTACCACTCCATCACCTACAACTACCACTCCATCACCGACAACTACCACACCATCACCTACAACTACCACTCCATCACCAACAACTACTACCACTCCATCACCTACAACCACCACTCCATCACCTACAACTACCACACCATCACCTACAACTACCACTCCATCAGCTACAACTACCACTCCATCAGCTACAACAACTACCCCATTACCGACAACTACTACCACTCCATCACCAACAACTACTACCACTCCATCACCTACAACTACCACTCCATCACCTACAACTACCACACCATCACCTACAACTACCACTCCATCACCAACAACTACTACCACTCCATCACCGACAACTACCACTCCATCACCGACAACAACTACTCCATCACCAACAACTACCACTCCATCAGCTACAACAACTACCCCATTACCGACAACTACTACCACTCCATCACCAACATCTACTACCACTCCATCACCTACAACTACCACTCCATCACCTACAACTACCACACCATCACCTACAACTACCACTCCATCACCAACAACTACTACCACTCCATCACCGACAACTACCACTCCATCACCGACAACAACTACTCCATCACCAACAACTACCACTCCATCACCTACAACTACCACTCCATCACCAACAACTACTACCACTCCATCACCTACAACTACCACTCCATCACCGACAACTACCACTCCATCACCAACAACTACCACACCATCACCTACAACTACCACTCCATCACCTACAACTACCACTCCATCACCAACAACTACTACCACTCCATCACCTACAACTACCACTCCATCACCTACAACTACCACACCATCACCTACAACTACCACTCCATCACCAACAACTACTACCACTCCATCACCGACAACTACCACTCCATCACCGACAACAACTACTCCATCACCAACAACTACCACTCCATCAGCTACAACAACTACCCCATTACCGACAACTACTACCACTACATCACCAACAACTACTACCACTCCATCACCTACAACTACCACTCCATCACCTACAACTACCACACCATCACCTACAACTACCACTCCATCACCAACAACTACTACCACTCCATCACCGACAACTACCACTCCATCACCGACAACAACTACTCCATCACCAACAACTACCACTCCATCACCTACAACTACCACTCCATCACCAACAACTACTACCACTCCATCACCTACAACTACCACTCCATCACCGACAACTACCACTCCATCACCAACAACTACCACACCATCACCTACAACTACCACTCCATCGCCTACAACTACCACTCCATCACCTACAACAACCACACCATCACCTACAACTACCACTCCATCACCAACAACTACAACCACTACATCACCGACAACAACTACTCCAGCACCAACAACTACCACTCCATCACCTACAACTACCACTCCATCACCAACCACTACTACCACTCCATCTCCGACAACTACCACTCCATCACCGACAACTACCACTCCATCACCTACAACTACCACACCATCACCTACAACTACCATTCCATCACCAACATCTACTACCACACCATCACCTACAACTACCACTCCATCACCTACAACTACCACACCATCACCTACAACTACCACTCCATCACCAACAACTACTACCACTCCATCACCGACAACTACCACTCCATCACCGACAACAACCACTCCATCACCAACAACTACCACACCATCACCTACAACTACCACTCCATCGCCTACAACTACCACTCCATCACCTACAACAACCACACCATCACCTACAACTACCACTCCATCACCAACAACTACAACCACTCCATCACCTACAACAACCACACCATCACCTACAACTACCACTCCATCACCGACAACAACTACTCCATCACCAACAACTACCACACCATCACCTGCAACTACCACTCCATCACCTACAACTACCACTCCATCACCTACAACTACCACTCCATCACCTACAACTACTACCACTACATCACCTACAACTACCACTCCATCACCTACAACTACTACCACTACATCACCTAAAACTACCACCCCATCACCGACAACTACTACCACTCCATCACCTACAACTACCACTCCATCACCGACAACTACCACTCCATCACCGACAACAACTACTCCATCACCAACGACTACCACTCCATCACCTACAACCACCACTCCATCACCAACCACTACTACCACTCCATCTCCGACAACTACCACACCATCACCTACAACTACCACTCCATCACCTACAACTACCACACCATCACCTACAACTACCACTCCATCACCAACAACTACTACCACTCCATCACCGACAACTACCACTCCATCACCGACAACAACTACTCCATCACCAACAACTACCACACCATCACCTACAACTACCACTCCATCACCTACAACTACCACTCCATCACCTACAACTACTACACCATCACCTACAACTACCACTCCAACACCAACAACTACAACCACTACATCACCGACAACTACCACTCCATCACCGACAACAACTACTCCATCACCAACAACTACCACACCATCACCTACAACTACCACTCCATCACCTACAACTACCACTCCATCACCTACAACTACCACTCCAACACCTACAACTACTACCACTACATCACCTACAACTACCACTCCATCACCTACAACTACTACCACTACATCACCTACAACTACCACCCCATCACCGACAACTACTACCACTCCATCACCTACAACTACCACTCCATCACCGACAACTACAACCACTCCATCACCTACAACTACCACTCCATCACCTGCAACTACCACTCCATCACCTACAACTACCACACCATCACCTACAACTACCACTCCATCACCAACAACTACCACTCCATCACCTACAACTACCACTCCACCACCTACAACTACCACACCATCACCGAAAACTACTACCACTCCATCACCAACAACTACTACCACTCCATCACCTACAACTACCACACCATCACCTACAACTACCACTCCATCACCAACAACTACCACTCCATCACCTACAACTACCACTCCACCACCTACAACTACCACACCATCACCGAAAACTACTACCACTCCATCACCAACAACTACTACCACTCCATCACCTACAACTACCACTCCACCACCTACAACTACCACTCCATCACCTGCAACTACCACTCCATCACCTACAACTACCACACCATCACCTACAACTACCACTCCATCACCAACAACTACCACTCCATCACCTACAACTACCACTCCACCACCTACAACTACCACACCATCACCGAAAACTACTACCACTCCATCACCAACAACTACTACCACTCCATCACCTACAACTACCACTCCACCACCTACAACTACCACTCCATCACCTACGACTACCACTCCATCACCTACAACTACCACCCCATCACCTACAACTACCACTCCATCACCTACAACTACCACACCAACACCTACAACTACCACTCCATCAACAACAACAACTACTCCATCACCGACAACTACCTTACCATCACCAACAACTACCGCTCCTGCACCAACAACTACTACCACTCCATCACCTACAACTACCACACCATCACCTACAACTACCACTCCACCACCTACAATTACCACTCCATCACCTACAACTACCACACCACCACCTACAACTACCACTCCATCACCGACAACAACTACCACACCACCACCTACTACTACCACTCCATCACGGACAACAACTACTCCATCACCGACAACTACCACACCATCTACAACAACTACCACTCCATCACCAACAACTACTACCACTCCATCACTTACAACTACCACACCACCACCAACAACTACCACTCCATCACCTACAACAACTACTTCATCACCGACAACAACTACCACACCATCACCAACAACTACCACTCCATCACTGACAACAACAACCACACCATCACCAACAACTACCACTCCATCACTTACAACAACTACTCCATCACCGACAACAACTACCACTCCATCACCGACAACAACAACTACACCATCACCAACAACTACCACTCCATCACCTACAACAACCATTCCATCACCTACAACAACTACCACTCCATTACCGACAACTACTACCACTCCATCACCTACAACTACCACTCCATCACCTACAACTACTACTCCATCACCGACAACTACTACCACTCCATTACCGACAACTACTACCACTCCATCACCTACAACTACCGCTCCATCACCAACGACCACCACTCCATCACCCACAACTACCACTCCATCACCGACAACTACCACACCATCACCAACAACTACTACCACTCCATCACCGACAACAACTACCACTCCATCACCTACAACTACTACCACTCCATCACCTACAACTACCACTCCATCACCTACAACTACCACTCCAAAACCAACGACCACCACTTCATCACCTACAACTACCACTCCATCACTTACAACCACCACACCACCACCTACAACTACCACTCCATCACCGACAATTACCACTCCATCACCGACAACAACTACCACTCCATCACCGACAACAACTACCACTCCATCACCTACAACAACTACTCCATCACCGATAACAACTACTCTATCACCGACAACAACTACCACTCCATCGCCGACAACTACTACCACTCCATCACCTACAACTAACACTCCATCACCTACAACTACTACTCCATCACCGACAACTACTACCACTCCATCACCATCAACTACCACTCCATCACCTACAAGAACTACTCCATCACCTACAACTACCACTTCATCACCTACAACTACCACTCCATCACTTACAACAACCACTCCTTCACCTATAACTACCACTCCATCACCTACAACTACCACTCCATCACCTACAACTACCACTCCATCACCAACAACTACCACACCATCACCAACGACCACCACTCCAGCACCAACGACTACTACCACTCCATCACCAACAACTACCACTCCATCACCAACAACAACCACTCCATCAACAACAACTACCACACCATCAACTTCAACTACAACTTCATCACCTACAACAACTACTCCATCACCGACAACAACAACCACTCCATCACCGACAACTACCACACCATCACCAACAACTACCCCTCCATCACCTTCAACAACTACTCCATCACCGACAACTACTACTACACCGTCACCAACAACTACCACTCCATCACTCACAACAACTACTCCATCACCGACAACAACTACCACACCATCACCAACAACTACCACTCCATCACCGACAACAACTACCACACCATCACTTACAACAACTACTCCATCACCGACAACAACTACCACACCATCACCGACAACTACCACACCATCACCAACAACTACCACTCCATCACCAACAACAACTACTCCATCACCGACAACAACTACCACTCCATCACCGACAACAACTACTCCATCACCTACTACAACTACTACACCATCACCAACAACTACCACTCCATCACCTACAACAACTACTCCATCACCGACAACTACCACTCCATCACCTACAACAACTACTCCATCACCTACTACAACTACTACACCATCACCTACAACTACCACTCCATCACCTACAACAACTACTCCATCACCAACAACTACCACTCCATCACCAACAACTACCACTCCATCACCGACAACTACTACCACTCCATCACCTACAACTACCACTCCATCACCTACAACTACTACTCCATCACCGACAACAACTACCACTCCATCACCTACAACAACTACTCCATCACCTACTACAACTACTACACCATTACCAACAACTACCACTCCATCACCTACTACAACTACTACACCATCACCAGCAACTACCACTCCATCACCTACAACAACTACTTCATCACCTACTACAACTACTACACCATCACCAACAACGACCACTCCATCACCTACAACAACCACTCCATCACCTACAACTACCACTCCATCACCTACAACTACCACTCCATCACCTACAACTACCACTCCATCACCAACAACTACTACCACTCCATCACCTACAACTACCACTCCATCACCTACAACCACCACTCCATCACCTACAACTACCACTCCATCACCTACAACTACCACTCCGTCACCTACAACTACCACCCCATCACCTACAACAACCACTCCATCACCGACAGCGACCACTCCATCACCTACAACTACCACTCCATCACCTGCAACAACCACTCCATCAGCTACAACAACTACCACTCCATCACCAACAACTACCACTCCATCACCTACAACTACCACTCCATCACCGACAACTACTACCACTCCATCACCTATAACTACCACTCCATCACCTACAACTACTATCACTCCATCACCAACAACAACTACTCCATCACCGACAACAACTACCACTCCATCACCGACAACAACTACTCCATCACCTACTACAACTACTACACCATCACCAACAACTACCACTCCATCACCTACAACAACTACTCCATCACCGACAACTACCACTCCATCACCAACAACAACCACTCCATCACCTACTACAACTACTACACCATCACCAACAACTACTACTCCATCACCGACAACAACTACCACACCATCACCAACAACTACCACTCCATCACCTACAACTACTACCACTCCATCACCAACAACAACCACTCGATCACCTACTACAACTACTACTCCATCACCTACAACGACCACTCCATCACCTACAACAACCACTCCATCACCTACAACTACCACTCCATCACCTACAACTACCACTCCATCACCTACAACTACCACTCCATCACCAACAACTACTACCACTCCATCACCTACAACTACCACTCCATCACCTACAACCACCACTCCATCACCTACAACTACCACTCCATCAGCTACAACAACTACCACTCCATCACCAACAACTACCACTCCATCACCTACAACTACCACTCCATCACCGACAACTACTACCACTCCATCACCTATAACTACCACTCCATCACCTACAACTACTATCACTCCATCACCTACAACTACCACTCCATCACCTACAACTACTACTCCATTATCTTCAATCACCACCAACCTACCACCGACAACTACCATAACAACCACTCCATCACCTACAACAAGCACTCTGTCGCCGACAACAACCGCTTTCTCGTCTACATCAACTATTATTCCGTTGACAACTACTACTTCACTGACGGCTACTTCGACTTCGCCTGCAGCAACATTCTCGACGACAACAGCTTCTCCATCTTCTGCGTATTCTGTTCAATCGACAACAAGTGCAACTGTTGTTTCTTATTCGGAAACTACGATTCTGTCGACGATTGTTTCAACCACGACTAGTAAGTAATAATATTCTTCTTTTCTTTACTACGTTTGTGTGTGTGTTGTTTTGCATTTTTAGTCTAACTGCATTGTATGTATGTATGTGCACTTGTTATAGCGCCCCCTTCAAGCTCTCTCTACTCAGAAGCGCGCTCCCGATGCATAGCGGACACTGCATCGGAGTTTCACGCCGAAGCGCTGAGCAATTGTGAGTGAAGGACTTGCCCAAGGTCTTTACGCGGCCAGGTGGATTCGAACCTCGGACCTTCCGGCTCCAAGGCAACGACGCCACCACTAGACCACCGCGCCCCACAAACTCCATTGTTGAATACTAAGATTTTGGGTAGGCCTACTATAATGTAACATTGGACACTTTTTATTATTATGTTAAGACAGATTTGTTTTGCATTATACATACATAATACCAATTTATGGGCCTCGTATAGCTAGCTCTTCGCTCTATATTGCCTCCCATCCAGCAAATTGACTTGGCTTGACCGGGTGTTGCGCTCTGCGGCGCGCCTGATTGGGAAAATCCCTAAAATTAATATGGTCATTAGGGTAGTCCCAAAATCAAGGTCAAAAAGTGAAAAAATCACGGCCTACTTTTGCAAAAATGCAAAAATTCACGGCACCGTGATTCACGGTGCCGCGAAATTTTTTCAGTCACAATTTCTGTATGAAGTCAATTTGTATTTTGAAATTTAGCATAAACGAGTATTTATGAATGAATATTCACTTGTCAGCGACGTAATTCACTCCCCAAAACAGAAATTCATACATTAATTTATTGGTTCCGCACAGAAAATCTTAAATGAATTTAATGGTTCCGCGCTGTTTTGGGTCGTGGGCGCCATTTTTGACGTGTTTTTATCAAAAAAGTGCTTAAAATGTGAAAAATCACGGAAAATCACGGAAAAAGGCCAAATTCACGGAAATCACGGCAAACGGCGAAATTCACGGTTTCCGTGATTTCCGTGAATTCGTGACTTTGGGACTACCCTAATGGTCATGTCTCAAACTACATGCTTGATGTACTTTACTTGCTGCCTATTCGCCAGCGTATTGAGTTCAGGGCGGCTGCATTGGTACGGCGATGTTGTCAGGGCCTCGCCCCAATTTACGTCCGAGAGCTATGCAGTCTTATAATTGGGTGTCCAATGACGTCGTCAGCTACGCTCTGCTGATAAGGGAGTCCTCTTGGTTCCTTTTGCTCGTACTGCTACCATGAAGAATTTAGCCTTTTCTGTGATTGGTCCGGTGGTCTGGAATAACCTTCCTTTTGAGCTGCGCCTACACCCTGGGACTCTACCAGGATCGTTCCTTACTAAACTTAAAATTGTTCTTTTTGGGCGCGCTGGAGTCGAGAGCGCCTCTGAGTATTTTTTTACTTGAAGGAGCGCTATATAAATGTCCGAATGAATGATAGTGTAAGTATGAAAGTTACGTGTATTCTTGGGCACTGACTCTGCTGCAGGCCCGTGAGTGTCCAGTGCCACCAGAAATTAGCTATACGAGTCCCATAATTTTATATGCATGGGCACCTCCAGAAATTAGTCAACAAGAACTTGTTTAAGAGATTACTTCTCTGTTGACCTTTCTGATCAATAAAATAGCATTGCATCTTTGATGTATTTTAATCTCAGCTAGCCTGCCTTTCTATCACTCGAGTTTTTTCAGCTCAACCAACCAGAAATCCTGTTAATTAACTCGATCCGCTTCCGCCATTTACGCATTTTGTTTTATTGGACCGACGTTTTGATTGACATTGCATCTTTTTCAATAGTAGACTTCGTGCTCAAAATGTTCCTCACTGCGCCAGGGTCAGATTCCATCATAACAAAGTCGGGGAAATTGTATTTTGCTCTCTGTTAACAAATCAACATTGACTAAAATGTCTGTCAAAACAAATTGAAGCAAGAAGTCATTTCAAATTTCAATATCAATCTCAATTGGCTTCAAGTCCTGTCCTTTAAAACTTGTTCTGCTTTTCGCAGGGCTCTGGGCCAGGGCTTTTATCCCGATAGAATACACATGGCGTGCGCAACTTGAGCCCAGTGAAAAACAGTTGGGAATCGGAAAAGAGCAAAAAAACTCACGTCTTCACTCTGCAGGGGGGAAGGCCAGCCATGGGGGGCAGTCTTTAATATAGGTACCTCTAGTGAAGAAGTTCCCAGAAACTACTTTCCCTTCATAGAAAAGTTTGACAAAATTAGTGGTAATAGTTTTTAGTTACTATCTACATTTTTGCTTCACATAAACTGTTATAATATTATGCCATGATAAAAAATTTCCTAGGCTATTAGGCCTATAATTATGTTAATAAATAATATTACAACAATAGGCCTATACTTTTTTAATAAAGGATGCAATCATATTAAAATGAACATTATTTAATGTTAATATTTGTACAAATACTATTTTTGAACAACTAGGTCTACATGACTTCTCAGTGGTGTTATCTTTCAAATTTCAGACTGTCAGATTTCAAATTGTTTTGTTCCTTGACAGATGCTTACTGTTTAGGTCCCAAATATTTTATAAATATTTCATAAACATCATTATAAATCTCTACAGTGTTATACAGGTTTTATACACTGTTTATCCACGATGAGCAATCATTAAAATGACAGTGTAAAATGCTAACTTTGCAGTTGGCAAATTGGAAAAAACCAATGGGGGACAGTTTATTGAAATCTTAAAGTAGACTTACACCAAATCTCTTAGCCCTAAAATCATGAGCAATTTGTTAAATAATGTCCTAAAAAGCCAAGGTCACAGATCTAGAATATTTTAGGAACTTTGGAGACGACATTCTGAAATCCGAAACTATGCCTATGATCCTTAAAAACTGAGCAATTGTATTTTTTAAACTTAAAATGGTATCGTTACAGTAATCTAAACCATGAGATGGCTACATTTATTGAAGTTTTTAACAATGTTTTTCAGCAATTAAATCATGAGCAAATTTTATTAAGATGACAGTTCATAATGATACGGTTACAGGGTGTAAAAAAATTAGGCCTAATATCAATTTCGTTAAAATGACCTTCTAACGTGCTACCATTGTAGTGTGAAAATTTTTAAAAAATCCAAAATGGAGAGGAACCACAATTCCTCCCCAAACCACTCCGTGTTACGCCTCGCGACTTAGCCGCTCGTTCGTTCCCTCTCCAGGACCAGGACCAAGTCTCCGCCTTTGCACAGATAGGCCTACCGGTAGGTTAGTAACTCTCCTAACCAAAGAGATTCCCAACAAATTTTCCGCGCTCACGCCCATGTTTCCTTTCACATCACTTTGGACAGTCACACTGTGTGGGTAAAAATCGCCATCTTGTATTCATTGTCTACTAAATAGTCACCAATGGATGGTCTACAGCAGCTAGACCTAGAGGAAGGTTGCCAAAGATGGACCAGCGCCAAAGATGGACCACTCCGTGATTGGCCACACGGATTGAAACTGTAGCCTATTGCTGTCGTATCTAGCGGGTCACAAGATAGATTGAATGAAAGGATTAGACATCCGCTACACAGAAAAACCTTCGAGAAAACAGAAAAAACGTTAATTGACATTGCTTGAATGGCTTGGGGGTAAAATGAGTAGGCCTACAAAATCGAGGCCGGACCTGCTGAAAAGTTCGAAATTGGTCTATGAACTAAGTTTTTCAATTCTTTACAAGATACCATACCAGAAAATCCAATATCAGAACTGCATAAAAAGTTAAATGAGTTGGAAGTGGGTGTGTGCAAGTTGCCTAAGATGAAACACGTGTGATCCATGTTAGGCAACTATGCATGGACACGGTGCAATCATCATTGATGCCCATTAATAAATTATTACTAATGCAGTTAACTGTTATATATTCTACTAAGCTAGCAGTTGTAATTTATTATAGACAGTGACGTGGTCAAAGTTGAACTGTGAGAAATATTAGAAAATTCTTTGTTTATAATTTTAAAAATTATTATTTTATTTTTTAAAGTAAAAACTGACAATTTAATATTTTTTCTTTTTTTATTATTTACTGAAATATATTTTACTAGGCTAGCATTTGTAATTTATTATCAACAGTGATTTGGACAATGTTAAACTGTGAGAAAAGTTGGAAAATTCTTTGTTTAAATTTTTTTAAATTAGTTTTTATTTATTTTTAATAAAAAAGACAATTTAATATTTTTTCTAATTTTTTTACTGAAATATATTCTACTAGGCTAGCATTTGTAATTTGTTAACGACAGTGATGTGGACATTGTTAAACTGTGAAAAAAATGGAATATTCTTTGTTTTTATTTTTTTAAATGTATTTTTGATTTTTTTCATTAAAAAATGACAATTAATTTTTTCCCTTTTTATTACTTATTGAAAAATTGCATAATATGTACTGTTTAATGTAAGTTCATTTTAGCAGAAATGGTTGATGAATTAAGACTGTTTGTCCGCCTTTAACAATACATTTTTCCATGGTCCATCTTTGGCGCCCATGCTCCTAAGATGGACCACTTTTGCAATTTTTTATTTTTTAAATTTTTTCCTTTCTTTTTATTTCAATGAAAATTTTATTGCATCCAATGGTGTATCTTATCTTATCTTATCTCTTATCTGACAAAAAAAAAAAAAAAAAAAAAAAAAAAAAAAAAAGCGCTTCTTGCAGCAAGAGCCTTTCAGAAGCGCTCCCAGTGCGTTCATCTCCGAGAAAAAAGGCAAGTTTTTAGACGAGAGAAAGATGAGGATACACTACCAGAGAGGATGGCAGAGCGAACTGATGGGGGAAGCCCATTCCACAGAGAGGGACCAATGCAGGCAAATGATCTGGATTGCGCCATGGCGGTCCTGACTCGCGGGACAAAGAGGTCAAGCCGATCAAAGGACCTAAGAGGACGCAGCGAAGTGGCAGAAGGGGGGGCGAAGTATCTGATCACACAGATACTTCGGAGCAAGACCCATTTGAGACTTGATGACCAAAATTAGGACCTTAAATTGTATACGGGTCGAGAATGGAAGCCAGTGAAGTTGTTCAGTCATGAATGAAGAAATGTGGGAGAATCGAGGAAGGCGGGCAATGAGCCTAGCGGCAGCATTGAGTACAGATTGCAGAGGAGCTAGGCGAACCTTGGGTAGACCAATAAGAACAGAATTACAATAGTCAAGCCGAGAACAGACAAAAGCATGAACAATTGAGGTAAAGATCGAAGATGTGACAGATTTGCGAATAGCCCTGAGACGCCTTAGCTGGAAGTAGGAAGAGCGAGTAAGATTGGCAATGTGCTCAGTGAAGGTAAGAGAACTATCTAGGGTGACACCTAGGTCACGAACACTGGAGGAGAAGTTGAAGTGAGGAAAAGTTTGAGAGAGCAGTGTGTAGTCAAGTTTTTGAAGCTGTTGAGGAGTGCCAAACCAAATCAACTGGGTTTTAGAAGAGTTCAAAGAAAGACGATTAGACGACATCCACAGATGAATATCTTGAGATAGAGCGTCAATTCGACCTGCAAGAAGGAGTTGAGCAGAAGAGGGTCCATGGACATAGGCTTGGACATCATCAGCGAAAAGGTGGCCAGTTGCAGAGTGGCCAGGAAAAAGAGAGGTAATGCCAGCCGTGTAAAGGATGAAAAGGAGTGGGCCTAGGACAGAACCCTGAGGAACACCCAAGACAACAGGGACCCACTGAGTCCTAGAGTCACCAGAGATGATCATTTGGGTGCGATCAGACAGGTAGGACCGAAACCAAAGGAGAGGAGAACCCTTGAGTCCGCAGGATGTTTCAAGTCGTTGCAAGAGAATCTCATGATCAACCATGTCAAAGGCTGCAGAGACGTCGAAGAGAGCCAAAAGAGTGACTTGAGACTTGTCAACAGCAGAGTAAATATCAGAAAGCATGGAAAGGAGGGCTGTTTCCGTAGAGTGATTAGCCCTATAGCCAGACTGGTGGGATGGAAGGAGACCCGATTTCTCAAGATAGGGAAGAAGTTGCATGGATACAAGTCTCTCAAGAGTCTTAGACAGAAAAGATAGGTTTGAGATTGGGCGATAGTTTTGACTGAGACTAGGGTCAAGATTGGGCTTCTTGAGTGCAGGAAAGACCAAGGCCCGCTTTTGCGAGGCAGGAATGCAGCCCTCAGCAAGTGACCTGTTAAACAGATACACAAAGAATACAGCAATGTCATCAATAATGTCACAAATAATAAAAGGAGGTAGAGGGTCTAATTCACATGATTTCAAATTTACACATGAAAAAACTGAACGAAGATCAGAATCCACGATGGGTCTGAAACCGTCGAAGACTGACGTCGTTGATGAGAACGTAGGAGGAGGAGCGTTGGCAGTAGACGCACGAAGACGGTCGGTCTTGGCGTTGAGCACGTCAAGGAAGTCGTTGGCAGTAAAGGCAGGTGTCTCCGCTGGCCGCGATGGTCGACCGAGTAGTCCTGAGATGGAGGACCACAGGCGCTTTGGATTGTTGGCATTTCGAGAAACGAGCTGTTCCCAGTAGGCGGCCTCTTTGTCGTGGTAGAGATGATGAAGGGCACGCAACTTTTTGATCCAAGCAAGATGGTCACTTGGATCTTTGGAACGGCGGTACTGTCTCTCAGCGCAACGGGCGCGGCGGCGTGACTGATGACATTCTCCGTCGTACCAGACTGCCAGCGGTCGAACACGAGTCTTAACGCTGCGAATAGGAAGCATCTTGTCAAGCAGGTTTGTCGTAGTGGAGGTGTAGAGGTCGAACAGTTGATCGACTGTATAAGCATCGAGCGTCTCTTGAGGTGACGAGAGAATTGAGTTACGGATGGCAGCGCTGAACGCCTTGGCATCGAACGATTTCCACCCCCGCAGCTTCCGAACGGAGTGAATAGGTTGAAGATGGATGGAAGGGAGTGTGAATTGGAGATAGGAATGATCGGAGATTGAAGGTGGAAGGATCTGAAGATCATCGACTCGATCATCGTCTGAGGTAATGACGAGGTCAAGCCAGCCTCCATCTCGGTGTGTGGCCTCGGCGACGTGCTGACGGAGACCAAACTGTGAGAGGAGGGAGAGGAAACGAGTAGATGAAGGAAGAGATAGATCCTCAAGGTGAATACTGAAGTCACCGAGGATGATAAGCTGGCTGTTCCGTGTAATCAGGCACTCAAGCACAGCTGAAAACTCTTCAAAGAATTGTTCAGTGGGAGGAGTAGATCCAGGTCTGTATACTGTAAGAAGAGTTACTGAACCACGTGGAGTTGCGATGCTCAAGCAGAGCGCTGCGAGAGAAGACAGAGACGGCGTGTCGAGAGAAACTTGAGTAATGCGAAGAGTTGAACGGAAGAAGATGACGATACCGCCTCCACGCGCTGGTTCTCCATCAGGGTGAGGCGGTCGAGCACAGTCCCGTGAAGAATACCCTGGAGGTGTTGCTCGCAGGATCGGGACGTCGTCAGAGCTTTGATGCCAACTCTCGGTGACAGCAAGCACATCGAGTTGGCCTTCGAGAAGCGATTGTGAGACGAAGGCATGTTTGTCCGTTAAGGAACGGGCATTCCATGAAGCGACCCGCAATCCGGAAGAATGAATGAGCGGAGGATGAGGCGACTTGGAGGCGATCGTTGGATGATCACCTGGCGCCGACGAAGGAGAAGAGACTGATGAAGATACGGAAGCAGGCAATGTCTCGGTTGTAGAGCTGGTAGGAAGAGAGCGATTCTGGCGGCAGCTGGCAGGGCACCACAATTGAGCCCTGAACAACGTCTTACGCAGAGATCGAGTAGGTCTAAAGCTATTAGACCAAATTGAACGTAATTCGAGCGATGAATAGGTCGTTCGAGCAGACATTTCTGATGAGCAGCGAACGACACATGACGCGTAAACAATAGACGTACACGTAGGCCTGCCTGTGAGCGCAAAAGACGGTGTACATCCAATAACGTGCACTCAGACAGTCAAAGGTAAGACGAAAATCAATCCAAAAAACTCTTTAACCTTTGAAAATAATCCATTTGAAGTAGAACAATTAAGTCCGAAGGTCTATATACGAGAGTGTATGAACTCAATAATTCAATTAAGCGACAAAATCCGAAGAAAATTTCAAAACAAGCCGGAGCGAACGCACTGGTGTGTGCACACGATAAACGCAACGCAACCTCTAATCTATGTAACGACCGTGTTGCATAATCATTTTCTCATAATTTGTGGCGAAAACGGACGATCATCCTTACGTGGTCCATCTTTGGCAACCTTCCCCTACACACGTGCAATCGTGCATCCATAAAACATATCGCCGTCGACAAAATTAATGTCATATCTGATATAGTCCGAGCGTTAAATATTGTCATTGTAAGACATTGGAATACAGAAACTGATAAGATAAGTTAAGAATATTCTTTAATAATTAGGCCTATACCAATTATTTTTAGGCCTATCCGCATTTTGGTGTACATACAGGGTCGGATTTTGGCATGTTCGACATGACATTGTTCGGCCGAACAGGGGACCCATATTTTAGGGGCCACCACACAAAGTCATGTAATAAGAATATTTTTATACTGCGACGCTTGTTGCTGTTTAAAGACACTGTGTTGGAACACAAGATGCTCAGTGTCGTCCTACTCCTTAATCCAAGCTTTGTGTGTGGCCTTCCACTGTGAAGCACTTGCTGATCTTATAGCCTACTGGCCGATGTGAATCTATGTGAACACATCTATCTGCCGACGTTAGCCACTTCACCCTCGCCGTTCATTTGATCAGCATGATCTCTTCGTCACGCATGTTAGGATTGCCATAGGCCTATAGTTAGGATTGCCATGGTTAGGATTGCCATGGTTAGGATTGCCATGATTAGGATTGCCATGGTTAGTATTGCCATGGTTAGGATTGTCATGGCTACAATGCGAGTAATTGCTCTACCAGAGTCAGATAATTGATGTTGCGCTGTTGAATCAGCTTTTTACTTCGACACATTCTTTTTTATACGCCGGAGTGTCAAGTGCTTCTTTTTTTATCTCGAGTCCACTTTTTCTCTCTTGCTCTCAGGTAGGCCTACTAACTTAAAGAGCGCCTCTGATTGATGTGCACCTCAAGAGGCGCAATATAAATCTATAGATACGATACTCATAAAATAATCATACAGTGTGTGTGCGACTGTGTGTGCGTGCGGAGTTTCTTACCGGTTGCTTTATGCCCACCTATAATAATAATAATTATTATTATTCCTAGATTTTGGCCCACACAGCTATCCTGAACTGAAAAAAATGGCGAATAGGATGTATAATTATGAGACAACTAATAAGAGATGTATGCATGTCTACGAATATTATTATAGCGCCTCCCCAAATTGCTCTCGTCCGACTTTTCATTGAGTCCGCTGAAGTACTAAATTTGGGCTACCAAAATATGGAGTAAAATGGGGGAATGCGAAGAATATTCGTGATAGCAAACGTTGTTGATTTTAGGACCTCAGTGTGTCGATAATCTGAGGAATATTGCCGTGAGAGAGGGACAGCCGAATACAATAATGGATCTGTACGTTGATCCTCAAAACGTATCGTGGCAAGTTATTCCAACAACAAATGAGTTCGACAATTACGACATCGTCAAATATGGTGATGTTCGGGATCCATCGTTGTCTAATCTCTACGACGTTAACCAGACCGGTCTTGTTATCAAGACTGCGTCGACATCTGGAAATCCAATATCAACAGCTGGGTTGTACATCGGACAATGTCAGAATAATCCTAACAGAACAGGCGCAAAGTTACTCGTCGTTCGTAAGTTCTTTGGTTATTTTTCTTCATATCCGAATTTGATTTTTGATGAGAGTGTTAAGGATTTTGGTTGTGACGCTTTGCAAATCCGTTTTAGGGTCGTCGTAGGACCTACATGTTTGCACTGGCATTCGCAGACCCAAACCAGGGTCACCACCATCCCAAATAGCCCACTAGACTATAGGCAACACTTAACGCTCTCTAATCCCCATTAAACTGCTCACCCCATAAACAACCCAATGATGAACCATGCAATCTTTGTTCGTCGCCTTGCAGCCGGAGGGTTGCGGGTTAGAACCCACCTCAAGTCGCCGAGTAGGGACCTTGGGAAAGTCCTTCACTCGCAATTGCTCAGCGCTTCGGCGTTAGACTCCGATGCAGTGTCCGGCTGTAGTCGGGAGCGCCTCTGAGTAGTGAGCTTGAAGCGGCACATACAAACAAATCGGGAACAGGACAATACCCCCCCGGACAAAACCCCCGGACAAAACCCCCCGAACAAAACCCCCCTGGACAAAACCCCCCGGTATAAAACCCCCCGGACAACCCCCCCCCCACTCACATGCAAACATACATACATGCAAACATGCATACATACATACATACATACATACATACATACATACATACATACATACATACATACATACATACATACATACATACATACATACATACATACATACATACATACATACATACATACATACATACATACATACAACATACAAATATGCACACAAACATTCATGCATGAATACACACATATTTGACAATTATTTGTTCATCATGTATATAATTCTATTGAAGTTTGTATGCATGCATGTATGTATGTATGTATGTATGTATGTGTGTATGCATGTATATATGTATGTATGTATGTATGTATGTATGTATGTATGTATGTATGTATGTATGTATGTATGTATGTATGTATGTATGTATGTATGTATGTATGTATGTATGTATGTATGTATGTATGTATGTATGTGTGTGTGTATGCTTGTTTGTGTATATGTATGTAATGTATATATGTACGTATGTATGCAAGTATGCATGTATGTGTGCATTAGGGTGGTTGCATCTCTAATACAAAATTTTCAACTTAAGATTTCATATTTCTCTAACCCGCCATTCCGTGCCACTTGGTCTAAAACCTATGTAGCCCAAAAATTATCAGAATTGAAAAATATTTAGGAGTTGCACAACGTCGTTGAAGTTTAGTATTTTACAAATAATTGTTGTAATTTTGAGCATAAGTATTATTTACTTCAAAGTCTTAGAATTATAGTTTTCTGACAGAAATACTTTATGATTTTTACTTAGGCACAGCTGAAAGGTATATTCTACAATGTTTTTGTCATCAGTGATTGCTAATTATTATCTATTTTTATGAGCATTTTAGCGGTAATTGACAAATGAGGGAATTCTTGCGAAAAATGATCTATTCTGTCCAATGTTATGATCTTTTATTAGTTACATTTCAAGTCATCAATGCACTACCGTACACAATACACATAGTCTTACATACATTAGGCCTATTATTATATCTTAGGCTGTATAGTATCTCATGCATTGTAGAATTTATCATATATTAGGCCCTACAAGCTTACAGTGTTATGATGCAAAGGTTCTATGTAATTATTTGTGTTCCAAACAACGATATCCTTGCTCTCCCTTCCTGTTCGACCTGTTGTATCGGCTTACAGACATGTTTTTATCTTCACCACTTGAACATGCTTTGCTTGTTCATTGCTGAACTTGTTTCCAACAACGCCATGCATAATTATTATAAACATATTATACAGCAGTATAGGGGCATTATTTAAATGTCTGCTTCTAATAGTGAGAAGGCGATGCCGATCACAATAGCGTTAGCGGTAATATCGCATGCTAGAGGACAGAGGAGAGCTTCAAAGGTTCCAAGCTCCCATCTTGAAGAGACGTTCTAGCAGAGAACTGCTCAAAGTACTGCTCCATCATCATAAGCGTGAAAAACTTGGCATCAGGGACAGTATCATTCAGACTACTAAGCAGCTTCTTTGACAAAGTTCCAACTCAGGAGACTGAGCATATCTGGAAGCTGCAGACCGGCAAGGTTTAAAGAAGCTAGCATCGGCTGCAAACCCCTCAATAACAATAGCCTAAATGGACGACGAGAGCAATTTACTGCTTGAGGATGTTGCTATTTCAAGACAATTATCCTCTAGGCTACAGCAACGATTATATTCAAAGATCAAAGACGAATATGTGTGGGAACATCAGGAAATAATTAATTAAGCTTATTAGTCTATTTGGGACATGCATCTACATGGCCGCCATTAGTTTCAAACCCCACCAGCATTCAGCAACCACTGATCCTAGGAACGATCTAGTACTGGTGTTTTATCTCTCTTTATTTTCACGGAAGGTCATTGCTGATGCCGCTGTGACACCCTTTGGCCGAAATCTCTGGTATTTATCCAAGCTGTTGGCAAGCTTAGGTTTCTTTCACAATGACATGTCATTGGGAGAGAAGAAATTGATCATAGCAGTTCTAGTGGACAAAGAAGGTTCTGAGATCCACAAACGTAGGCCTATACAAAAACTCTTCTCCCAACCATTCGCAAAAAGGCTAGATCGACATCATTTCGTGATAAATTCAACCCATGTTCTGTTCTGCATCTTGTATTAATTAAACTACTGGATGCACTTCTGGAACACGATCCAGTTAAGCGGTCGGATAAAGCATGAAGACTGCATGAAGAGCTCGACAAGCTGGAGATCCATAAAGGTTATCAGTGATCTAGCTGAGCGAGGTGTCACCCTTATTTAGCATTTCAATGCCTCAAATACAAGGAATGAACAACAAAAACAATTTATATCAGAAGTTGTAGAAGAACATCGCAACTCGTTCTCAGCACAAACAAAAGAGACATTGATTAAATATCTAAGCAGTAAGCAGCAATAATAATAATTGCAATCTTGATCACCAAACAGTGTAATCATTGGTAATCATGTATGCAATAATAGTCTATAGTCACATTGTATTGAATTCTGATTTGAGGATGCATAGTTTATTATGCTTGCAATTCAAGTTTTCGCTTCTTTGGTACATGGTGAAACTTTGATGGTGTTGCGCAAGTCCTAAATATTACTATTTTCTTTCACAACTTTTTGTGTGATGTTTCTGGATGGAATGGCACCAAATGGAAACTTGGAGAACAGTAGATTCCAACTTTCATTTCTAACGACCACCCTATAGTGTGCATGTATTTATGTATGCATGTATGCATGCATGTATGCATGTATGTATGTATTTAGGCATGCACCCATGCATGCATGCGTGCATGTATGCATGTATGTATGTATGTAGGCATGTATGTATGTATGTATGTATGTATGTATGTATGTATGTATGTATGTATGTATGTATGTATGTATGTATGTATGCATGTATGTATGTATGTATGTATGTATGTATGTATGTATGTATGTATGTATGTATGTATGTATGTATTATGTATGTATGTATGTTTGCATGCGAGTGGGGGGGTTTGTCCGGGGGGGTTTATATCGGGGGGTTTTGTCCGGGGGGGGTTTGTCCGGGGGTTTTGTCCGGGGGGTTTTGTCCGGGGGGTTTTGTCCGGGGGGGTATTGTCCTAGACCCAAACAAATCAATCACTGTAGTCTAATCAGTTGCGGTCTGCCAACCGGATCGTTCAATAATGTCAATAAAGAATATTGCTAAATAGGCCTTAGCAAATTTTGTTTAGGTCCACGGATAATTATTTAGAAATGCTGAGTAAGCTTGGTCTTAGGTTCTTGGTGTGATGTTGTCTGATGATCTTAGTTTGACATGCACATTGATAAGATATTATGTTGCAGGTTCAGGCAGTCTCTTTATGCCTTCAGAGTGCTCTCTGCACATAGTCCAGCTGGCCTTAAGCAAAAAACGATGTGGTGCGAGCTACTACGCTATCGCGTCTGCTTTATGCTGCTCCTGCATGGTGGGGGTATGCTAGGCAGCAAGAAAGATGCAGGTTTCAAGTCCTGCTGAATATAGGCCTACTTAGGCTATTTGTCAGCATTAGGCCATTAGCTTATCTTCCGGGTGATATTCCAACATTTGAAGAACTGTTTCGCCATGCTGCCTGATAACAGTTTTTTCCGGCGGTTCTGACAAGACCTGTTCATGTCCTCCACGAGTTGCTCCTAGACCTGGGAGTGACTTTGGTCAGCTAATCTGACCCCACTTATTGGGGTCGACTCCCAGGACTAGTTGCTCCCACCAGCGAAAAAAAATAATGGATTATTATTCCTCCAGACGTAACTAGGTCAGACGTAGTAGTTGGAATGTAGCGGTATGCATTAAGATAGAATTAGAAGTGAACAACTAATCTACACATTCCTTGCACCCGACGATGCATGACGCTTGTTCTCCCCCCAATTCAATAGGTTAGCGATGAGCGCGCATGCGCCCCAGACACCGTGAACTGGTACTGCCAAGAGCAGACAATCGAATGAGGAAGACATTTATAACTAGAATGCTATTTTTTGTATTAATTAGTTTGTCTGGTCTTAATAATATTTATGTCTTATGTTAAATTTATGGGTAAACGTGTATTTTAGCGTAATTAATTATTTTCACGCTTATAATGGCACAAAAAGCGTCTTAAAAATTTATGTCACCGTGCTATTGCCAAAGTGATGTATGATTATACTTCGAATATCTTAAAAAGAAGGATTTTCGATCGAAAAATTGTAATATTTTGTCGTAACAAACCGCCGATCCAAGTTGTTGTTCAATAGCGACCCTTTCCGGAAGTGGCGCGCGGCAAGCAAAAATTAATAAATAAGTAAGTAAAAGTCCAGCTTTTTCAATTGCATCAGTTGTTTTATGAATCCAACTTCTGTTGCAATAATAACTATTTTTCATCAATCCAGCTCCAATTTCAGCTTGATTATTTTTATTACCCCAGCTTCTATTTCTGCCCGTTATTTTCGTCAACCCAGCTTCTCTTTCAGATATAAAAAATACCCTCATCCAGCTTCGATTTCTTAAGCGTTTTTTTCCCATCAATCCGGCTTCTATTTCACATCTACAAATACCTTCATCCAGCTTCCATTTATAATTTTTAACTTAGGACCGAAGTCTTGACGTAGGCCAACGTACACGTTATTTATAGTCGCATATACGTCGATGGTTTGGCGCGTACCCCAACTTCCGGTTAGATGTTGTGGTTCAATGGCGATTCGAACGTCGATTTCGCATGGGAAATGTGACATTTTTAAAACGTATTTTCTGTGAATATTCGTATTCTTACGAAATTTTAAGTGTGCTGTTAGATGAGTTAGACTATTGCAAGACATTAGGAATAATTTACGGCGCTTTTTGTGTCGTTAAAAACGTTAAAATAATTAATTACGCTAAAACACACGTTTACCGGACAGTGCAAGTCTACGTTTTTTCACACCCGTGATTATTGGAACGACGGTAAAAATGTGTAGGTTAATTTAGCGTCGTAGATCTTTCGCCATTGCATGGGTATCGGTGTTGGTCGTCCACAATTCGGATTGACAAAATAATCTTGTTAAATACGAGTGGAATCGATGAAAATAATTTGGTAACCTAATTGTTTGCTTTTAGCGTCCGAAATTTTTTCATAGGTCTTTATGGTAGCATTCGATATTATAGCTTATACTCCGGGTTTAACTGATCGTTTCACTTTAGCGTCCGAAGATATTATCAATCGCCTCATTCAGTAGTTGCTATCCAACTAATATTTATAACCTTTTAAAATCCTGCTCCAATTTAGGCTAAGCAAGAAAATTTTTATCAACCCAGCTCCGATTTATGCAAGAATATTTTCATCAATCGAGCTCCAACTAGGCACGAATAAATCGAACTCCAACTAGACATAAATATCTTCATCAAACCAGCTTCCATTTAGCCTAAGTAAGTTTCTGCAAACATCCGTAACGGAACTCGTTGTTTTGAAAAGGTGAGACGCTCAAAACACGGAGCTGAAAACACGGAGTAGGCTATACCGTATATTATTATCGGATGCTACATTGAAATAATTTCGGACGCTACTTGACTTACTTGACTTATGGCTTTGACGATGCTTTCGCACGTGACAGCCGCCCAGCTATGGAAAATCTCCACTTCTCTCTCTTGAGCTTTGTGTGTAGCCTCCTGTATGGGCCAACCCATCTCCCGACAGTCCTCACTCCTCACGTATCATGTCAACCCATCTCTTCTTTGGTCTTCTCTTTATCCATGCACATATCCGTTGACAACTATTTTCGGGTAGGCTTATCTCTAATCCCGCATTCTGGATACGTGGCCAAAGTAGCGTAACCGTTTGCTCTGTATTTTGTGTATTATATCATGCTGAATATTCAGTCTGTTGTAGGCTATATCTCTGTAAGCTTATTCATAATCCTATCTCTTCTCGTGACACCTTCTATCTTTCGTAAGCACGCCATTTCAAACACTCTCAACCGCTGCTTCTGTGCCTCCCTCAGCGTCCAAGTCTCCGAATTGTACAGCAAAGCACTCAGCACTAATGTCTCATACATCTGAACTTTTGTGGCTTTTCCTATTTCCTTCGAGCTCCAAACCTTACCCAGCACCTGTGGTATTCCTCTGGCCAGCCCGATTCTTCTGTCTTTTTTCAGATTTTCCATTTGTGCTAATGCCCCCCACCCAGATACACGAAGTTCTCCGTCTGTTCTAGTTGGTGTCCATCTGCTTATAACTGAAATTTGATGTTGCCCCTTCGGACGCTAAAAGCAAGTATTATCAATAATTTTTAATTAAGTAGAAGTTATATAGGCCTAGGCTAACAATAACTGCTGTCAAAATAGAAGCGGGATTGATGGAACAATTTCTTTCGTAAACAGAAGCTGGATCGAAGAGAGGGATTCTTGCCAGAGTAGATGTTGGTTTGATTGAAAATAAGAATGCTGCAAAGAGCAAATTATTTACGACGCCAAAATACACGCTTAGCGTAAAAACTAACTGAAGAGTAGGCTATGAAAGCCCAAGTTACATGGTCCCTAATTAACATAACATGGGTTTTAAGTGGTTCAGAAGACACTAGGCCTGTGTTAGAACCACTGCACTATCCCTCTTCCAAGACCCACTTGGTTTCATTTGGTATTTTAGGCATTTAACAAATGAGATGGATTCAGTCAATATTAATTTTTGGGGAGGCTATTTTAGGCTAGTTAAGACATTTAGCCGCAGACTAAACCAGCTTGACGTCGAAATTATAGGAGAATCACATGACCGCAAGTTTTCCGATTGGTGTAATAAACAGTTGGAAATTTCATTTCTCACAATTTATGACGATGCTAAGTAATTTTGTCACAACTAGACGCACTCGAGTGTTAACTGAAGTTTACTATGAAAGGGTCAATCGGACAATAATACCGGTACTCGATTACTGCAGAATTCCGCTACTTTCGGTATGAAAAACCACTTCCTGCAATGGAATGATGAAAATTTCCAATCATCTGAGCGTATAAGTAAATCAAACTCAGAAAATATATTTATTCTAAGCTGTCAATTAATTGTCTTGTAATATTATTAAAAATTCATCGCAGTTGTTATGATTATGGCAGCAAGGTTTTTCTCCATCTTACCTACTTGGTCTTTGCCAGCTTGTATCGAGTGGGCATACTCAAACTAGTCGATCCGTACACTCAGTGTTGAAGGGAGTGCTCTCAGTACCGTCTGCTCGTCATCATCTCTTCCATCATTCAAACCCGTGCTTTTTCTGACTTTGGCCAAGCTGTATGAGCTGCGCTTGTTTTCCATGTCATTCTCTGACACATGCTATAAGGAGCTGAACACTGTTCGTTTTTACCGTGCTGGAGTCTGTAGCACCTCTGAGTAATTTCTATGATGAGGTGCTATATAAATACATGAATGAATGATTGATGTATGATGTCACTTTGGAATGCAAAAGCGTGCTGCATTTGCATTACTAGGAAAATGCGGCATTCAGCCTTAAGAATTAACATACAAAATCAACAGCTGAGTTTCATTTGAACCGTTTTGTGTCACAGGGTCAGGTCCACTCTGCTCATGTATTCCTCTCAGTTATGCATCCAACGTATCGTGCAACGTGACTTACGGAGACGCCACTTTACAACCGATCTATCCGATTGTTACCTGGAAACTTAACGGAGTCTTCTTGTCATCATCCACGCTTACGAGGAGCAGAGTTGATCCGGTGTTCTATGCACAATCAACCATTACAACCAACGGTGGATCATACGACAACTATACATGCGAACTCACATTTGCTGCACCAACGAATATCGAATTCGATTTCTTCGCCACGAATGCACCGGAGTTCAAAGAATCTTGCTCTGTACAAGGTTAGTTTCATATCACGGAATCGAGCAAGAAAACTAAACAAGTAAAGCCGTCATTTTAAAACTACAGTTGATAGATTACTGGAGCGATTGCTAATCGTCTTACAAAGCAAATACCATGCTATGCTAAACAGCAACAAATCACCAACGAAACACACCAGTCTCTGTCGCTGTGGAGTTCGAAGAGACGTCGTATCAATTGCACCACTAATAACTCTACAAACGACGCAAAGCTAGAAAAAAAGCGAGTTAGACAATATCAATTTGCAACGGGTATCTGAAAAGTACTATTATACCAACTATAATTGTAGCAAAATTAATGAATATCATAAAATAATATAACCGATTTCATGTTTAAATTGACCAGGCCACACTTTTTAAATGACTAAGATTGTTCTAGCCTGGATTGTGGTTTCGGGTAATGATTCACGTTCCTCCCCTGAACATAATGCACCAATGCAAATAGCAGTTATTGCAGCGAAACATAAATTCTAACATATTAAATCGGAATTAAATTTTTCAGCCTGCCCTATAACAACAACGATCCAGCCAACAACGCTGACAACAACGACTCCTTCATCGACATCGACTACAACTCTGCATACAACGTCGACTACCTCGCCAGCAACAACCACAACACAACCGTCCAGCACCACTTCAATACCAACAACTACCACTCCACAACCAACCACAACCACTCCACAGCCAACAACCACCATTCCACAAACAACCACTACGACTCCACAACCTACAACTACCACTCCATCACCTACAACAACCACTCCATCATCTACAACTACCACTCCACCACCGACAACTACCACTCCACCACCTACAACTACCACTCCATCACCTACAACTACCACTCCATCACCAACTACAACTACCACTCCATCACCTACAACTACCACTCCATCACCGACAACAACCACTCCATCACCTACAACTACCACTCCACCACCGACAACTACCACTCCACCACCTACAACTACCACTCCATCACCTACAACTACCACTCCATCACCAACTACAACTACCACTCCATCACCTACAACTACCACTCCATCACCTACAACTACCACTCCGTCACCGACAACTACCACCCCATCACCTACTACTACCACTCCACAACCGACTACTACGACTCCACAACCTACAACTACCACTCCATCACCTACAACAACCACTCCATCACCGACAACAACCACTCCATCACCTACAACTACCACTCCACCACCGACAACTACCACTCCACCACCTACAACTACCACTCCATCACCTACAACTACCACTCCATCACCTACTACAACTACCACTCCATCACCTACAACTACCACCCCATCACCTACAACTACCACTCCGTCACTTACAACTACCACCCCATCACCTACAACTACCACTCCATCACCTACAACTACCACTCCATCACCTACAACTACCACTCCATCACCGACAACTACCACTCCATCACTTACAACTACCACCCCATCACCTACAACTACCACTCCATCACCGACAACTACTACCACTCCATCACCTACAACTACCACTCCATCACCTACAACTACAACCACTCCATCACCTACAACTACCACTCCACCACCTACAACAACCACACAATCACCGACAACTACCACTCCACCACCTACAACTACCACTCCATCACCGACAACTACCACTCCACCACCTACAACAACCACACAATCACCGACAACTACCACTCCATCACCTACAACTACCACCCCATCACCTACAACTACCACTCCATCACCGACAACTACCACTCCATCACCGACAACTACCACTCCATCACCTACAACTACTACTCCATTATCTTCAATCACCACCAACCTACCACCGACAACTACCATAACAACCACTCCATCACCGACAACTACTACCACTCCATCACCTACAACTACCACTCCATCACCGACAACTACAACCACTCCATCGCCAACGACCACCACTCTATCACCAACAACTACCACTCCATCACCTACAACTACCACTCCATCACCTACAACTACCACCCCATCACCTACAACTACAACCACCCCATCACCTACAACTACTACCACTCCATCACCTACAACTACCACTCGATCACCTACAACTACCACTCCATCACCTACAACTACCACTCCATCACCTACAACTACCACCCCATCACCTACAACTACCACTCCATCACCTACAACTACCACACCATCACCGACAACTACTACTCCATCACCGACAACTACCACTCCACCACCTACAACAACCACCCCATCACCGACAACTACCACTCCATCACCGACAACTACCACTCCATCACCTACAACTACCACTCCATCACCTACAACTACCACTCCATCACCTACAACTACCACTCCATCACCGACAACTACTACCACTCCATCACCTACAACTACCACCCCATCACCAACAACTACCACTCCATCACCTACAACTACCATTCCATCACCGACAACTACAACCACTCCAACACCAACGACCACCACTCCATCACCAACAACTTCCACTCCATCACCTACAACTACCACTCCATCACCTACAACTACCACTCCATCACCTACAACTACCACCCCATCACCTACAACTACCACCCCACCACCTTCAACAACCACCCCATCACCGACAACTACCACTCCATCACCGACAACTACCACTCCATCACCTACAACTACCACTCCATCACCTACAACTACCACTCCATCACCTACAACTACCACTCCATCACCCACTACTACCACTCCATCACCTACAACTACCACCCCATCACCGACAACTACAACCACTCCATCACCTACAACTACCACTCCATCACCTACAACTACCACTCCATCACCAACAACTACTACCACTCCATCACCTACAACTACCACTCCATCACCTACAACTACCACTCCATCACCTACAACTACCACTCCACCGCCAACGACCACCACCCCATCATTTACAACTACCACTCCATCACCATCAACAACCACTCCATTACCGACAACCACCACTCCACCACCTACAACCACCACCCCATCACCAACAACTGCCACCCCGCCACCTACAACAACCACTCCATCACCGACAACAGCCACTCCATCACCGACAACTACCACTCCATCACCAACAACTACCACTCCATCACCTACAACTACCACTCCATCACCTACAACTACCACCCCATCACCTACAACTACTACCACTCCATCACCTACAACTACCACCCCATCACCTACAACCACCACTCCGTCACCTACAACTACCACTCCATCACCTACAACTACCACTCCATCACCTACAACTGCCACTCCATCACCCACAACTACCACTCCATCACCTACAACTACCACCCCATCACCTACAACTACCACTCCGTCACCTACAACTACCACTCCATCAACTACAACTGCCACTCCATCGCCCAAAACTACCACTCCATCACCTACAACTACCACCCCATCACCTACAACTACCACTCCGTCACCCACAACCATCACTCCGTCACCTACAACTACCACTCCGTCACCTACAACTACCACTCCGTCACCTACAACTACCACTCCATCACCTACAACTACCACTCCATCACCCACAACTACCACTCCATCACCTACAACTACCACCCCATCACCTACAACTACCACTCCGTCACCTACAACTACCACTCCATCACTTACAACTACCACTCCATCACCTACAACTACCACTCCATCACCTACAACTACTACCACTCCAACACCTACAACTACCACCCCATCACCTACAACTACCACCCCATCACCTACAACTACCACCCCACCACCTACAACAACCACTCCATCACCTACAACTACCACCCCACCACCTACAACAACCACTCCATCACCGACAACTACCACTCCATCACCTACAACTACCACTCCATCACCTACAACTACTACCACTCCAACACCTACAACTACCACCCCATCACCTACAACTACCACCCCACCACCTACAACAACCACTCCATCACCTACAACTACCACCCCACCACCTACAACAACCACTCCATCACCGACAACTACCACTCCATCACCTACAACTACCACTCCATCACCTACAACTACCACTCCGTCACCTACAACTACCACCCCATCACCTACAACAACCACTCCATCACCGACAGCGACCACTCCATCACCTACAACTACCACTCCATCACCTGCAACAACCACTCCATCACCTACAACTACCACCACATCACCGACCACAACTCCTCCATCAACAGGAACTACTTCACCACCGACTACAACTCGTCCATCAACAGGAACTACTTTACCACCGACCACAACTCCTCCATCAACAGGAACCACATTACCACCGACTACAACTCGTCCATCAACAGGAACTACTTTACCACCGACCACAACTCCTCCATCAACAGGAACCACATTACCACCGACTACAACTCCTCCATCAACAGGAACCACATTACTACCGACTACAACTCCTCCATCAACAGGAACCACATTACCACCGACTACAACTCCTCCATCAACAAGAACCACAATACCAACGACTACAACTCCTCCATCAACAGGAACCACATTACCACCGACTACAACTCCTCCATCAACAGGAACCACATTACTACCGACTACAACTCCTCCATCAACAGGAACTACTTTACCACCGACCACAACTCCTCCATCAACAGGAACCACATTACCACCGACTACAACTCTTCCATCAACAGGAACTACTTTACCACCGACCACAACTCCTCCATCAACAGGAACCACATTACCACCGACTACAACTCCTCCATCAACAGGAACCACATTACCACCGACTACAACTCCTCCATCAACAGGAACCACATTACCACCGACTACAACTCCTCCATCAACAGGAACCACATTACCACCGACTACAACTCCTCCATCAACAGGAACCACATTACTACCGACTACAACTCCTCCATCAACAGAAACCACATTACCACCGACTACAACTCCTCCATCAACAGGAACTACTTTACCACCGACCACAACTCCTCCATCAACAGGAACCACATTACCACCGACTACAACTCCTCCATCAACAGGAACCACATTACCACCGACTACAACTCCTCCATCAACAGGAACCACATTACTACCGACTACAACTCCTCCATCAACAGGAACTACTTTACCACCGACCACAACTCCTCCATCAACAGGAACCACATTACCACCGACTACAACTCCTCCATCAACAGGAACTACTTTACCACCGACCACAACTCCTCCATCAACAGGAACCACATTACCACCGACTACAACTCCTCCATCAACAGGAACCACATTACCACCGACTACAACTCCTCCATCAACAGGAACCACATTACCACCGACTACAACTCCTCCATCAACAGGAACCACATTACCACCGACTACAACTCCTCCATCAACAGGAACCACATTACTACCGACTACAACTTCTCCATCAACAGGAACTACTTTACCACCGACCACAACTCCTCCATCAACAGGAACCACATTACCACCGACTACAACTCCTCCATCAACAGGAACCACATTACCACCGACTACAACTCCTCCATCAACAGGAACCACATTACCACCGACTACATCTCCTACATCAACAGGAACCACATTACCACCGACTGCAACTCCTCCATCAACAGGAACCACATTACCACCGACTACAACTCCTCCATCAACAGGAACCACAATACCACCGACTGCAACTCCTCCATCAACAGGAACCACATTACCACCGACTACAACTCCTACATCAACAGGAACCACATCACCGCCGACTGCAGCTCCTCCATCAACAGGAACCACATTACCACCGACTGCAACTCCTCCATCAACAGGAACCACATTACCACCGACTACAACTCCTCCATCAACAGGAACCACATTACCACCGACTACAACTCCTCCATCAACAGGAACCACATTACCACCGACTGCAACTCCTCCATCAACAGGAACCACATTACCACCGACTACAACTCCTCCATCAACAGGAACCACAATACCACCGACTGCAACTCCTCCATCAACAGGAACCACATTACCGCCGACTGCAGCTCCTCCATCAACAGGAACCACATTACCACCGACTGCAACTCCTCCATCAACAGGAACCACATTACAACTGACCACAACTCCTCCATCAACAGGAACCACATTACCACCGACTACAACTCCTCCATCAACAGGAACCACAATACCACCGACTGCAACTCCTCCATCAACAGGAACCACATTACCACCGACTACAACTCCTCCATCAACAGGAACTACGTTACCACCGACTACAACTCCTCCATCAACAGGAACCACATTACCACCGACTACAACTCCTCCATCAACAGGAACCACATTACCACCGACTACAACTCCTCCATCAACAGAAACCACATTATCACCGACTACAACTCCTCCATCAACAGGAACCACATTACCACCGACTACAACTCCTCCATCAACAGGAACCTCATTACCACCGTCTACAACTCCTCCATCAACAGGAACCACATTACCACCGACTACAACTCCTCCATCAACAAGAACCACATTACCACCGTCTACAACTCCTCCATCAACAGGAACCACATTACCACCGACTACAACTCCTCCATCAACAGGAACCACATTACCACCGACTACAACTCCTCCATCAACAGGAACCACATTACCACCGACTACAACTCCTCCATCAACAGGAACCACATTACCACCGACTACAACTCCTCCATCGACAGGAACCACATTATCACCGACTACAACTCCTCCATCAACAGGAACCACATTACCACCGACTACAACTCCTCCATCAACAGGAACCACATTACCACCGTCTACAACTCCTCCATCAACAGGAACCACATTACCACCGACTACAACTCCTCCATCAACAGGAACCACATTACCACCGTCTACAACTCCTCCATCAACAGGAACCACATTACCACCGACTACAACTCCTCCATCAACAGGAACCACATTACCACCGACTACAACTCCTCCATCAACAGGAACCACATTACCACCGACTACAACTCCTCCATCAACAGGAACCACATTACCACCGACTACAACTCCTCCATCAACAGGAACCACATTACCACCGTCTACAACTCCTCCATCAACAGGAACCACATTACCACCGACTACAACTCCTCCATCAACAGGAACCACATTACCACCGACTACAACTCCTCCATCAACAGGAACCACATTACCACCGACTACAACTCCTCCATCAACAGGAACCACATTACCACCGACTACAACTCCTCCATCGACAGGAACCACATTACCACCGACTACAACTCCTCCATCAACAGGAACCACATTACCACCGACTACAACTCCTCCATCAACAGGAACCACTCTACCACCGACTACAACTCGTCTGTCAACAGGAACTGTACCTCAGATTGTAACTACTACTTCTTCAATTGCTGGTAATTATAACTGAGATGTTTGCTTTCTGGTTTCGTTATCTGTCTTAAATTATTCTGATTTTGTTGTTCGTTCCACATTTAACATGATTGGTTTTTTTTCTGCCGCAATTTATTCAATGTGGGACTTGGTGGTGTAGCGGTAAAGTTCGTAGCCTTGTGACCGAAGGTTCGCTGGTTCGGATCTACCTCGAGCTACTACATTTACCTAGCGACTTTGTACAAGTTGCCCACCCGCAGTTGTCTGTGAGGAAGGCATAGGTAAATCACCTCACTCATCTCATCCCCCAATGAGGCTGCCTTCGGGCAGAGAACTTATCCACATCATCATCAATTCATTCGACAGGGCTCTTTTCTATATTTCGCAATTTACGAAATGATTCAAAATTGAAAATATTCATTTTCCAATCGTTTCCTTTTTGATGATGCACATCTTGATTGAAGCTAGCTTGAACGGAATATAGTTCTGACATCGTTCATTAAGCGAATTTAAATTCGTTGCCCCATTCACATGTGCTGCGTTGAGTCAAACAGGGTGTTCATAAGAGCAGTCCAAATGAGGTACCGGTCGGTTGCCATACGATCAGAGTGGGCGGAACAGCTACTTATCTGGTTTCGTCGGCGTCGAGAGTTGAAAGGTGGTATATCAATATTAGAACTGTGTAAGAGTTTTTGAAGGGGGAGTGACTTCAGTTTCGAATGAAAAGTCCCAGATGTGGTTGATAGAGGAGCGTGAGAAAGGTGACTAGTGATTATTTTGGTGGAACTGAAAATGAGCGGAATTTTGGAGGCAGCTCATTCCAACAACGGGATACAGTGTTAGATATGGCTTGGATGGATAACTTCAGATGACTTGTAATCGACGACAGTCGAGCGAGAGTGAGAGGCGGGTGATCGGTTAGAGAGCTTTGGCTGGTTGATGAAGAGTTCGCGAAGATATGTGGACTGCATGCGTGTAACGGAGTTGTAAGTTAAGTTGAAAACTTTGAAGATAGCGGGATATTCATCCCTTAGGGCCTTCCTTGTTGCCATCGATTATGTGCAGCATGTTATACTATGAGTATTGTTTGCCACTAACAGGATCAGTGATCAGCTGTTCATCCTAGACTAATGAACATTTATTCTAGCAATGTTTGTTGACAGCATGTCGCATATTACAATATGTCTTCAACCAAGTCATTCCAGGTGTTTAAACTCGAAGAAATTTAACACTATCACCAGTTCGTAGACTTTCACAGCAGGAATTGTCTATAATTATCTTGCAATCAGTTTGAATCTGAATGTCTAGCACAGTCATTTAGCTACATACGATATTATAAGAACGCATTGTATAATCAGAGGCGGCGACGAACATAACTCAAGCTGATGTTCTTGCTTTCAGAATGTGTTTCGAATCTGAAGAACATTGCTGTTTACGAGGGACAACCGAATACAATAATGGATCTGTACATTAATCCTCAAAACGTCTCTTGGAAGGTTAAATCGACTTCAGATGAGTTGAACACTGCCACTATAATCAACTACGGTGGTGTTAGGGATCCGGCGTACACTGGTCTCTACGACGTTAACCAGACCGGTCTTGTTATCAGAACTGCGACAACAAATGGAACTCCAATCGCAACAGCTGGATTATATATTGGACAATGTGCCAACAATCCTAACAGAACAGCCGCAAAGTTACTTGTCGTTCGTGAGTTCTATATTTATTTTTATTATAATAGTTTGTGACTTGTTCTCGTAATTGCGAGTCCAAGACAGAATTTGATATAAAAAGCACGATCTTTACACTCTATACTTTTCCTTTACCAATAGAACATCAGTGGCGATGGATTTTTCTCCGCTCACAAAAATTAATTAATTTAGTTGAGTTGTATTAACAAATAGATAAACTATGAAGTTGGTTAGCTGTGTCATTTGACAATCTAAACGAATGTATTGCTTTTCAAGTCTGACTTCATATAATTACGTCTGAAAGAGTAGGAAGACTAAGGGCGTTTAGGAAACAATAAACACTGGTCGTGACAAAACGTTTTGAGACAGCCCACTGAGAGAATAATTGAGATGACCTCTATGTCCCTATGACCAGAGACTGTATAAAGAAATCCACCAGTGAACTTTCAAACGGATTTTAAAATTGCATTACTAGAAACATCATCATGAAGCCGACTTATTGAACACACAGTCAGTCATCGATTGCTTATGTTATGAACTATTTCTCTTACAGGCACAGGTCCACAGTGTTCATGCATTTCGATCAATTCAACTGCTTACAATGTGTCGTGCAACGTCACTTTCGCTGACAGTAGCTTTCATCCCATCCTACCGATTGTAACCTGGAAAGTGAATGAAGCATACTTGGCAACGTACACGCTTCAAAGAGCAAGGATTGACCCGTATGTGTTCGGTTCCACATCGACAATCACACGCAGCAGTGATGCCCCTGATAACTATGTATGTGACCTGACTTTCAGTGCACCAACTGATATCCAGTTCCCGTACATCGTGACGAATGCTCCGGATTTCAGCGCATCTTGTTCAATCTCAGGTCAGTTTGCGTGATCGAATAAAAGAGCAAATCTCAGAAACTTTAATGATGTATGGATATCGATAGTTAACGAAAAATTTTAAGGAATTGTAATTTCTATATTCTGTTAGAGTTTGACACAGGTAAAAACTGCAGTTAGGCTACTTTGGTACTAATTGCGAGTATGCCACTGTAAAGGCACAGAACTCGGAGTTCGGTTTTACAGCAAAAATTCACTTACTTGTTATGGACCGCCATCGCTCAGTTGTGATGACTTTCCTACAACTTTCGATGGAATGAACTTCCACAATCATATCACTCCGCCTTTCTTTGTGATGGTCTCTCGTCATTCCTTCAAATCTTTCCATTCTCTCGGGGCAGATCACACTTGGGACGCATCTGAAAGCTTTTTGCTGACAGAAACGCGTTGTAAAATAAAAGTTATACAACCAGAAGAAATGGACGCTTTGATTGGAGACTCTAGTGTAACTGTAGAAAACTCAAATGAAAGACGGCAAAGGTTTTACAACAGGATAATACATGTACCGTAGCTCAGAAATCATTTAGAACTCAGCGTTTTCAAAATCCGAGTTCTGCCGACTTGAACTCGATGACTAGGCAAATCATTCAGACCACCGCTGAGTTTGGAAAATAATATCTTATGTATGCAGCAGCACTACGAATCTATAAAATGCAAGAAGTCAGATGAGAAAGTCCACCAAAAACAAAACTTACATTTAATTTCGCATTCAAATTTCAGCCTGCCTGGCAACGACGATAACCACATCTACTACGCGAACATCTACAACTTCACCACCGACCACAACTGCCCCATCAACTGGAACTACTACTCCACCGACCACAACTCCTCCATCAACTGGAACTACTTCACCACCGACCACAACTCCTCCATCAACTGGAACTACTTCACCACCGACTACAACTCCTCCATCAACTGGAACTACTTCACCACCGACCACAACTCCTCCATCAACTGGAACTACTTTACCACCGACCACAACTCCTCCATCAACTGGAACTACCTCACCACCGACTACAACTCCTACATCAACAGGAACTACTTCACCACCGACCACAACTCCTCCATCGACAGGAACTACTTCACCACCGACCACAAGTCCTCCATCAACAGGAACTATTTCACCACCGACCACAAGTCCTCCATCAACTGGAACTACTTCACCACCGACCACAACTCCTCCATCAACAGGAACTACCTCACCACCGACTACAACTCCTCCATCAACCGGAACTACTTCACCACCGACCACAACTCCTCCATCAACTGGAACTACATCACCACCGACCACAACTCCTCCATCAACTGGAACTACTTCACCACCGACTACAACTCCTCCATCAACAGGAACTACTTCACCACCGACCACAACTCCTCCATCGACAGGAACTACTTCACCACCGACTACAACTCCTCCATCAACTGGAACTACATCATCACTGACCACAACTCCTCCATCAACAGGAACTACTTCACCACCGACCACAACTACTCCAACGACAGGAACTACTTCATCACCGACCACAACTCCTCCATCAACTGAAACTACTCCAACACCGACCACAACTCCCCCATCAACTGGAACTACTACTCCACCGACCACAACTCCTCCTTCAACAGGAACTACTTCATCACCGACCACAACTCCTCCATCAACAGGAACTACTCCACCACCGACCACAACTCCTCGATCAACTGGAACTACTTCACCACCGACCACAACTCCTCCATCAACTGGAACTACTTTACCACCGACCACAACTCCTCCATCAACTGGAAATTCTTTACCACCAACCACAACTCCTCCATCAACTGGAACTACCTCACCACCGACCACAACTCCTCCATCAACTGGAACTACTTCACCACCGACCACAACTCCTCCATCAACTGGAACTACTTCACCACCGACTACAACTCCTCCATCAACTGGAACTACTTCACCACCGACCACAACTCCTCCATCAACTGGAACTACCTCACCACCGACTACAACTCCTCCATCAACAGGAACTACTTCACCACCGACCACAACTCCTCCATCGACAGGAACTACTTCACCACCGACTACAACTCCACCATCAACTGGAACTACTTCACCACCGACTACAACTCCTCCATCAACAGGAACTACTTCACCACCGACCACAACTCCTCCATCGACAGGAACTACTTCACCACCGACTACAACTCCTCCATCAACTGAAACTACTTCACCACCGACCACAACTTTTCCATCAACAGGAACTACTTCACCACCGACCACAACTCCTCCATCAACTGGAACTACTTCACCACCGACCACAACTCCTCCATCAACTGGAACTACTTCACCACCGACGACAACTCCTCCATCAACTGGAACTACTTCACCACCGACTACAACTCCTCCATCAACTGCAACTACTTCACCACCGACCACAACTCCTCCATCAACAGGAACTACTTCACCACCGACCACAACTCCTCCATCAACAGGAACTACTTCACCACCGACCACAACTCCTCCATCAACTGGAACTACTTCACCACCGACCACAACTCCTCCATCAACTGGAACTACTTCACCACCGACTACAACTCCTCCATCAACAGGAACTACTTCACCACAGACCACAACTCCTCCATCAACAGGAACTACTTCACCACCGACCACAACTCCACCATTAACTGGAACTACTTTACCACCGACCACAACTCCTCCATCAACTGGAACTACTTCACCACCGACCACAACTCCTCCATCAACTGGAACTACTTTACCACCGACCACAACTCCTCCATCAACTGGAAATTCTTTACCACCAATCACAACTCCTCCATCAACTGGAACTACTTCACCACCGACCACAACTCCACCATCAACTGGAACTACTTCACCACCGACTACAACTCCTCCATCAACTGGAACTACTTCACCACCGACCACAACTCCTCCATCAACTGGAACTACTTTACCACCGACAACAACTCCACCATCAACTGGAACTACTTCACCACCGACTACAACTCCACCATCAACTGGATCTACTTTACCACCGACCACAACTCCACCATCAACTGGAAATACTTCACCACCGACCACAACTCCTCCATCAACTGGAACTACCTCACCACCGACCACAACTCCACCATCAACTGGAACTACTTCACCACCGACCACAACTCCTCCATCAACTGGAACTACCTCACCACCGACCACAACTCCTCCATCAACAGGAACTACTTCACCACCGACCACAACTCCTCCATCAACAGGAACTACTTCACCACCGACCACAACTCATCCATCAACTGGAACTACTTTACCACCAACCACAACTCCTCCATCAACTAGAACTACTTCACCACCGACCACAACTCCTCCATCAACTGGAACTACTTTACCACCGACCACAACTCCACCATCAACTGGAACTACTTCACCACCAACCACAACTCCTCCATCAACTGGAACTACTTCACCACCGACCACAACTCCACCATCAACTGGAACTACTTCACCACCGACCACAACTCCTCCATCAACTGGAACTACCTCACCACCGACCACAACTCCTCCATCAACAGGAACTACTTCACCACCGACCACAACTCCTCCATCAACAGGAACTACTTCACCACCGACCACAACTCCTCCATCAACAGGAACTACTTCACCACCGACCACAACTCCTCCATCAACTGGAACTACTTTACCACCAAACAAAACTCCTCCATCAACAGGAACTACTTCACCACCGACCACAACTCCTCCATCAACTGGAACTACCTCACCACCGACCACAACTCCTCCATCAACTGGAACTACTTTACCACCGACTACAACTCCTCCATCAACTGGAACTACTTCACCACCGACCACAACTCCTCCATCAACTGGAACTACTTTACCACCGATTACAACTCCTCCATCAACTGGAACTACTTCACCCTCGACCACAACTCCTCCATCAACTGGAACTACTTCACCACCGGCCACATCTCCACCATCAACTGCAACTACTTCACAACCGACTACAACTCCACCATCAACTGGATCTACTTTACCACCGACCACAACTCCACCATCAACTGGAACTACTTCACCACCGACCACAACTCCTCCATCAACTGGAACTACTTTACCACCGACCACAACTCCTCCATCAACTGGAACTTCTTTACCACCAACCACAACTCCTCCATCGACAGGAACTACTTCACCACCGACCACAACTCCTCCATCGACAGGAACTACTTCACCACCGACCACTACTCCTCCATCAACTGGAACTACTTCACCACCGACCACAACTCCTCCATCAACTGGAACTACTTCACCACCGACCACAACTCCTCCATCAACTGGAACTACTTCACCACCGACCACAACGCCTTCTTCCTCAGGAACTACTTCACCACCGACCACAACTCCTCCATCAACTGGAACTACTTTACCACCGACCACAACTCCTCCATCAACTGGAACTACTTTACCACCAACCACAACTCCTCCATCAACTGGAACTACTTTACCACCAACTACAACTCCTCCATCAACTGGAACTACTTCACCACCGACTACAACTCCTCCATCAACTGGAACTACTTCACCACCGACCACAACTCCTCCATCAACAGGAACTACTTCACCACCGACCACAACTCCTCCATCAACAGGAACTACCTCACCACCGACTACAACTCTTTCATCAACTGGAACTACTTCACCACCGACCACAACTTCTCCATCAACAGGAACTACTTCGCCACCGACTACAACTCCTCCATCAACTGGAACTACTTCACCACCGACCACAACTCCTCCATCAACTGGAACTACTTCACCACCAACCACAACTCCTCCATCAACAGGAACTACCTCACCACCGACTACAACTCTTCCATCAACTGGAACTACTTCACCACCGACCACAACTCATCCATCAACAGGAACTACTTCACCACCGACTACAACTCCTCCATCAACTGGAACTACTTCACCACCGACCACAACTCCTCCATCAACAGGAACTACCTCACCACCGACTACAACTCCTCCATCAACTGGAACTACTTCACCACCAACTACAACTCCTCCATCAACTGGAACTACTTCACCACCGACCACAACTCCTCCATCAACTGGAACTACTTCACCACCGACCACAACTCCTCCTTCAACTGGAACTACTTCACCACCGACCACAACTCCTCCATCAACTGGAACTACTTCACCACCGACCACAACTTCTCCATCAACTGGAACTACTTTACCACCAACCACAACTCCTCCATCAACTGGAACTACTTTACCACCAACCACAACTCCTCCATCAACTGGAACTACTTCACCACCGACCACAACTCCTCCATCAACTGGAACTACCTCACCACCGACCACAACTCCTCCATCAACTGGAACTACTTCACCACCGACTACAACTCCGCCATTAACTGGAACTACTTTACCACCGACCACAACTCCTCCATCAACTGGAACTACTTCACCACCGACCACAACTCCTCCATCAACTGGAACTACTTTACCACCGACCACAACTCCTCCATCAACTGGAACTACTTTACCACCAACCACAACTCCTCCATCAACTGGAACTACTTCACCACCGACCACAACTCCACCATCAACTGGAACTACTTCACCACCGACTACAAATCCTCCATCAACTGGAACTACCTCACCACCGACTACAACTCCTCCATCAACTGGAACTACCTCACCACCGACCACAACTCTTCCATCAACTGGAACTACTTTACCACCAACCACAACTCCTCCATCAACAGAAACTACTTCACCACCGACCACAACTCCTCCATCAACAGGAACTACTTCACCACCGACCACAACTCCTCCATCAACTGGAACTACTTTACCACCAACCACAACTCCTCCATCAACAGGAACTACTTCACCACCGACCACAACTCCTCCATCAACTGGAACTACTTCACCACCGACCACAACTCCTCCATCAACTGGAACTACTTCACCACCGGCCACAACTCCACCATCAACTGCAACTACTTCACCACCGACTACAACTCCACCATCAACTGGATCTACTTTACCACCGACCACAACTCCACCATCAACTGGAACTACTTCACCACCGAGTACAACTCCTCCATCAACTGGAACTACTTTACCACCGACCATAACTCCTCCATCAACTGGAACTACTTTACCACCAACCACAACTCCTCCATCGACAGGAACTACTTCACCACCGACCACAACTCCTCCATCGACAGGAACTACTTCACCACCGACCACAACTCCATCAACTGGAACTACTTTACCACCAACCACAACTCCTCCATCAACTGGAACTACTTCACCACCGACCACAACTCCTCCATCAACTGGAACTACTTCACCACCGACCACAACTCCTTCTTCATCAGGAACTACTTCACCACCGACCACAACTCCTCCATCAACAGGAACTACCTCACCACCGACTACAACTCCTCCATCAACTGGAACTACATCACCACCGACTACAACTCCTCCATCAACTGGAACTACTTCACCACCGACCACAACTCCTCCATCAACAGGAACTATTTCACCACCGACCACAACTCCTCCATCAACTGGAACTACTTCACCACCAACCACAACTCCTCCATCAACTGGAACTACTTCACCACCGACTACAACTCCTCCATCAACTGGAACTACTTCACCACCGACCACAACTCCTCCATCAACAGGAACTACCTCACCACCGACTACAACTCCTCCATCAACTGGAACTACTTCACCACCGACCACAACTCCTCCATCAACAGGAACTACCTCACCACCGACTACAACTCCTCCATCAACTGGAACTACTTCACCACCAACTACAACTCCTCCATCAACTGGAAATACTTCACCACCGACCACAACTCCTCCATCAACTGGAACTACTTCACCACCGACCACAACTCCTCCATCAACAGGAACTACTTCACCACCGACCACAACTCCTCCATCAACAGGAACTACCTCACCACCGACTACAACTCCTTCGTCAACAGGAACTACTTCACCACCGACCACAACTCCTCCATCAACAGGAACTACCTCACCACCGACTACAACTCCTCCATCAACTGGAACTACTTCACCACCAACTACAACTCCTCCATCAACTGGAACTACTTCACCACCGACTACAACTCCTCCATCAACTGGAACTACTCTACCACCGACCACAACTCCTCCATCAACTGGAACTACTTCACCACCGACCACAACTCTTCCATCAACTGGAACTACTTCACCACCGACCACAACTCCTCCATCAACTGGAACTACTTCACCACCGACCACAACTCCTCCATCAACTGGAACTACTTCACCACCGACCACAATTCTTCCATCAACCGGAACTACTTCACCACCGACCAGAACTCCTCCATCAACTGGAACTACTTCACCACCAACCACAACTCCTCCATCAACAGGAACTACCTCACCACCGACTACAACTCCTCCATCAACTGGAACTACTTCACCACCGACCACAACTCCTCCATCAACAGGAACTACCTCACCACCGACTACAACTCCTCCATCAACTGGAACTACTTCACCACCGACCACAACTCCTCCATCAACAGGAACTACCTCACCACCGACTACAACTCCTCCATCAACTGGAACTACTTCACCACCAACTACAACTCCTCCATCAACTGGAACTACTTCACCACCGACCGCAACTCCTCCATCAACTGGAACTACTTCACCACCGACCACAACTCCTCCATCAACAGGAACTACTTCACCACCGACCACAACTCCTCCATCAACAGGAACTACCTCACCACCGACTACAACTCCTCCATCAACAGGAACTACTTCACCACCAACCACAACTCTTCCATCAACAGGAACTACCTCACCACCGACTACAACTCCTCCATCAACTGGAACTACTTCACCACCAACTACAACTCCTCCATCAACTGGAACTACTTCACCACCGACTACAACTCCTCCATCAACTGGAACTACTCTACCACCGACCACAACTCCTCCATCAACTGGAACTACTTCACCACCGACCACAACTCCTCCATCAACTGGAACTACTTCACCACCGACGACAACTCCTCCATCAACTGGAACTACTTCACCACCGACCACAACTCTTCCATCAACTGGAACTACTTCACCACCGACCACAACTCCTCCTTCAACCGGAACTACTTCACCACCGACCACAACTCCTCTATCAACAGGAACTACTTCACCACCAACTACAACTCCTCCATCAACTGGAACTACTTCGCCACCGACTACAACTCCTCCATCAACAGGAACTACTTCACCACCGACTACAACTCCTCCATCAACAGGAACTACTTCACCACCAACCACAACTCCTCCATCAACTGGAACTACTTCACCACCGACCACAACTCCTCCATCAACTGGAACTACTTCACCACCGACCACAACTCCTCCATCGTCTGAAACTACTCCAACACCGACTACTTCTCTGCCATCCGCTTCGTCGACATACACTGGCCAGATTTCAATGGCTACAACCCCAGGTAATTTGGTTTCCTTTTTAGCATCTTTCAACGTCCAATTTTAACGTCTGGCTTGATGCTTTATTTTTTTGAATTTTTATTTTTCTTTATTCCTTTGACATTATGAAACTTGAAAATGAATTATTATATTTCTCTCCACTCTTCTTGATTCGCATCTAATATGCAATGATTCCTTTTTCCGGCATTTGAGACTGAAGTTTCTGTGATGAACCTATTTCCATTTCAATATGGCCATGACAATAGGCAATTAGACATTAATATATGGTGTCTCGATAGGTCGTGAACGATTTTGAATGCAGACAAATATTTGTTATACACAATATATTGTGGAAAGTTTTTTACTCGCGGATAGGTTATTCAAATGAAAATTTTAATATAAAAAATAGATCACTAGCTCACTTAATACAATTGTACGACCATCCTTGTTAATCCACACATAATTAATTAATACAATTTAGCCTACAGCCTCAAGTCGATTAGTCATCGAGCAAATAGATTTTTCAGAGTTGTCAGAGGTAGGCCTATTGATGTCCATGCCTTAGAAAACCGACATTTTAAGGTTGTTTGGGGTTCGGTATCGGCATAAAGAGTTGCCGTCATAATACTGCAAACATTTTTCATTGGTGACAAATCCGGCAAATTAGGCAGCCAGTCCCTCGGTGAGATGTAGGCTATCCATTGATATTCTTGTTAAACCATTCGACTGAGGCCTTTGACGTGTGTGCACGTGCACCGTCTTGTTGAAAAAATCCTTCGCCGTTATTAGCCTACGAAACATTTTTGTGGCTGTGAACTGAGCGCATACCTTACAGCCTACTGCACTTCCCTGGAATGCGGTTTTGACCTATTTCTCCTGTATTTCATTGATGTAATAAGTCGAAGTGACTGAAGTTTTATTTGGAATTATATGAGGTTTTGTTAATCCAACTGTTTAATGCCAAACCCGAACCCCAGACACTGAACAGTGAACACCTTAAAACGTCGGCTTCGTAAGGCATGGACATCAATAGGCCTACCTCTGACAACTCTGAAAAATCTATTTGCTCGATGACTAATCGACTTGAGGCTGTAATAAAGAGTAAAGGAAACATTATTAAATACTAAATGCTAATTTGTATTAATTAATGAAGTGTGGATTAACAATGATGGTCGTACAATATTGTTTGCGGCTTAACTTGACGTTTATTTGGCACAAATTTGATGACGTCACGGATATTGGCGCTACAATTTTATTAAGTGAGCTAGTGATCTAATTTTTTATATTAACATTTTCATTTGAATAACCTATCCGCCAGTATAAAACTTTCCACATTATATTGTGTATAACATATATTTGTCTGCAATCAAAATCGTTCACGACCTATCGAGACACCCTATAATTACTAAGAAAAATACTAATCTTATAAATGATGCGATGATCAACGACTAAAGGTAAAGACCGTTGTTTTTTAAACGAATTTTGGTCTTTCATAATAGTTGTCTTTTCTCCTTCAATGTAGTTCCGGAGTGCATATCGAATCTAAAGAATTTTGCGGTCTATGAAGGAGACACGTACACAGAAATGAATCTGACAACCGTTCCTACGAACGTGAAGTGGACACTCATTCCGACTTCTAATGAGTTTGATGGTGTAACTATCTCGAGTTATAGCGACAACGTCGACCCTTCATTGAATGGATACTTCTATCTGAATGAAAGCGGACTGGTTATACTCAAGGCGAGAACGACTGATAACGGAGATCTGCCTTCAACTTCTGGGCTGTACATCGCACAATGTGCAAACGATAACAGCGAGGCAGGAGCCAAATTCGTTGTCGTCCGTTAGTATTTTAACATTTATTTCCACGATGTCAAGTTAATAGCCAACTATGGCTTGCTGAGTTGCATTGCACTTATATTATTATAGCTGTTTTTTAAAAAAATATACATTTCGTATTACAGTTCGAAAACTATTATAATAGTCTTAGGTATTTGAAATCTATGGCGCGTGTATGATTTATCGCGAAACATCCAAGTCTTTGTCTCTATGCATGTATGCATGGGATTGCATGGGCGCCCGTGTAAATTTTTGCAAGAGGGGGGGGGACAAATACACGATATTCACATTTAAAATAATTTTGTGTCAAGAGGTTGAAAATGATACGCAGCAAATTAACGGGTATTTTTGAGGTTTCTGAATAAAAATTTATTAGTTGCACCTTTTTTATAAGTTTTAATAATAGTAGTCTCTTTAGTGCGAGGAAATTTGCTAACAAATTAAAAGTAGTGTAGTTGTTAAAAAAGTAGGTTCCTGAAGGTGGGAGAGTCTATAGAATGAATGATTGAATAAATGAATGAAAAGCAAGTGTCAGTTTTGAGGGCCAAGTGCTCCCTCTAGCTGCACTAGTTTCTACAACAGTTTGATCGTGTATTTCTAGACTTCTAAGGCATCACTCGAAAGTCAATCGCTGGCACCAGCTTATTGACGAGCACTGCATCGAGTCAGAAGGCTGTTCAAAGGGTAGTTAGTAGGAGATTCGAGTCAGGTTGTAAGAGGGGGCAGGGGGTTAAGGTGGATGTCAATTAGGATTGGAAGGTGGAGGATTCGAGGATCAGATGAGTATGGGTAGGAATTTTTTTAACAAAGGAGCCATCCGTTTTGGGTAGAAATCCGGATGCGTGATAATGCAGAATCTGTTGCAAAAGTTTGCCTATGTCTTGACCTCAGTAGATTCTGTACTGGGCTACTGGCAGCAAAACAGCCTGGCTATTGCAGACTTGGTTTTATTTTGACATAATAATGGCGAATAAGCAGGTCTCCCTGACGCAATTTCAGTTTGTTTTATAGAAATTTCAAATTTTTACATCAGTGTAATTTATTTATAGCCTAATTTGGGCAGTTCATTCATTATTAGAATTTATATAGCGCCTCTTCTAGAAACTACTCAGAGATGCTCTCAGCCCAGCCAAAGCCACGACTAAAGAAAAAAGATTTAAGAGACTTGAGAAATAAAGTTTGACTGGTCAGGTGGAGGAGATGGAGGTTAGGGGGGAGGTCATTCCAGAGTGACGGCCCCACAACCGAGAAGGCTCGGCGCTGTCTGGTAGCTAAGCGAGCCCGTGGAACAAGCAGTTGTCCCTTCGCAGCGGAGCGAATAGCCCGACGCGCTTCAGTGTCAGAGACTGGGCGACAGAGGACGCGCAGATAAGATGGAGCACAACCAAAAATACATCGAGAAACAAGGGCAGCAATTCGGTACTGGATGCGTTGGGCTATTGGCAACCAATGCAGCACATCACGCATGTGACCAGAGACAAAGAAAATTTGGGAATTCGTCCGATGAGGCGGGCAGCAGAGCGCAGAATCCGATCTAACCGTCCAAGAACACCAAGGGGAAGGCCAACAAGGATTGAGCAACAATGGTCAATACGACTAGTTAAAAAGGCGTGAACAAGCACAACTAGCGCATCATGAGAGAGAGAGCGAGAGCGAGCAATCACTCGGAGTTGACGAAGCTGATAATAACAGCTTCGAGCGACAAGGTTAACGTGCTGGGTGAGACTGAGTTCACAGTCAAGGGTGAGACCCAGGTCACGGACCGTGGAAGAGAAAGTAACATCCGGGAACAGTTGAGCTAGCAGAGGCAGATCAATATTCCCAAGTTGCCGACGGCCACCCAGCCAAATGAATTGTGTCAGTTGTGAAAGGTTTAATTGCAGCGATATTTCAATCACGTAGGCTACAATCAATGCTATTAATTTTTCGTCAGCGCCTGCGAGAGGGGCACAACCCAATGGTCATGGTCACAGTAGCTTGGAAAATCTAAGGCACAAAATTAAAAGCATGTGTTTTGATAGAGGTTTCAAAACGTAGATTTCTTAGTTTCACAGTGTGTATCATTAGTATAATTAATTCTCTAGTGCGAAGAAATTAGTTAAAACCCAAAGATAGTAATTTTTTAAATAAATGTAAATTTTCCAGAGGGCATGTGCCTTTCTTGCCCTACATGCGGGCGCCCATGCATGTATGAGTCTACCTCTAAATAGTGATCTAAACAGGACTATAAAATTAATCTAAACAAGTGCCTTTTATCGCAGTTTTGGATGGATAGATTGGATGAGTGAGTTCTTGTGGTCAGGCAGTTATCACAGTTATAGGATTATGATTGGCTCTATACATGTCATCCAGCTGCACACTCTATTTGCAGGTCTTCTTCCTCTCTATTTCAATCGGTTCATGATACCTTTTCAATTCACTTTATTGTAACCATCAACAATTGTGGCAAGCTTCACATAACAGGATTGCAACATAAAAGGCCCTAAACGAGGAATATCCCGCTACAGGGAGACCTATTCACTAGCACTACTTTAACAGGTGACTAGAACGGCTAACGACATGAATTGAACAGCATTTAGAAACAGCATGAACAGCATGAATAGACAAGTCTCTGAGGAGTTCTCTTGAAGTGGCGTCTCTGAGGAGTTCTCTTGAAGTGGCGCTCTATAGATGTTCAATTACAATTACAATTACAATTACAAGTCATATAGTGAACTTAGCCTAACTAATAAAAAATCAGTGCATGTAAGTCTATATATTTTCGAAGTCATAAATCAAGTAGGCACGTAGTAGTGTTTTAACCATTTGCAAACCGGACGCCTGTTGGATATGAAGACGAATTGAGTAATAATAATAATTATTAATAATTTATTTTGAGTGGGCCAAAAAAGACCCCCTAGGTTTTTTGCCAATATCTTGGCCAGAAGTAAGAATTGTAAAATTAAATTTTACAGTATTAAAGACAATTCATATGTACATACGATGGCCACATTTCATCAAAATATTTCAGGCACAACAAAAGTTATAACACTTTTAGTGAGGCGACCCGTTTTTTGATGATTCAAACGCGAAACGCAAAAATTTAGGTTTTTTGCCAATATCTTGGCCAGATGTTAGAATTTCGAAATGAAATTTTACAAGCTTAAAGGCAATTTATATGTACACATGAAGGGTAGATTTCATCAACATATTTCAAATGCAACACAAGTTGTGCCACTTTTAGTGAGGCCACTCATCGTTTTAGACAATAGAAAAACGAAACGCAAAAAAGTAGCAAAATCACGATCTTATTAAGTCTCATCTCAAATAACTATTGTCAAATGAACTTGGTAGTGCTTCACAATGTGACCACCACCAGTGCCAGAGCTTCTTTTGAGTCTTTTTGCAAAGTTCTTGATGGACCTGTTGATTAATCTGACAGATTCCTTATTTACCAATTTGATTGTCATCTTGCTAAGTGACTTATCAGTGACGTGCAGCTATGCTGGTACCCTGTTTCTTTTATAAATTGTATTAATAATGATCATCTGGCAATATCAAGGCTATTTTGATAACAAATATTTTAGATGAGACATAATGAAATCTTGTTTTTGCTACTTTTTGCTGCATTATGTCTTTGAATCGTCAAAAAACCGGGGTGGCCTCACTAAAAGTGATATAACTTTTGTTCTGTTTGAAATATGTTAATGCAATCTGGCCATCTGGTGTAAATATGGATTGTCTTTAAGACTGTAAATTTTCATTTTGAAATTCTTACTCTTGGTCAAGATATTGGCAAAAATCTGAGGGGGTCTCCTCTTTTTTGGCACATTCTGTATAATGCATATACTTATATGACTGATTTTTAAAGTTAAGTTCACTATAGGACTTGTCTTTTATAATTTTTTACCCCAGGTATATCAGATCCCTCGGGATTTTAAACAAATTTTTTTTTCCTTTGACAGAAAGTGCTCCAGATTGTTCGTGCGATGCTTCTTCACCAACCAATGTCCAACTATCATGTAGCATCATTTACGCCGATGGCACAATACAACCCATCAATGCTAATATGACATGGATGATCGGTGATGTCGTTTACACTACGGACACTCCTACAAGAACGAGGATCAATTATTATGTATTCGAATCTACTTCAACGATTACAGTGGACAGCAGCATATCCGAAAACGTTACCTGTATTGTTACTTTTAATGCACCAACTGATATTGTGTATCCATTCATTGCAACGAATGCACCGGAGTTCAGCGCATCTTGCTCAGTGCAAGGTGAGTTTTTAGTTTTTCGAAGACGCCTGCGTCTTTCAACGATGTAGGCTAAATTAAAGCCGCTGTGGATGTATCTATATTTTGGGATTGATGATTTAAAACTAATTACTTAATAATATCTGTTCCGTAAATATAAAATCTCTTGTAATGACACAACTCGAAATCTAATGCGCTGCGACCTGTGGCAAAGGAAAGCAATTTAGGAAAATGGTCTTCTATAACAGTAATGCAATTTTTGGCTTACATCGTTTGTTGTGTTTTTTTTATTGTTTTATGAAAATACACAAAATATATAATCTCATCGAAAGTTTTCAATTAGTAAGTACAGATTGTCTCCGACTAGTTAATATCCTCAGAAAATCTAAAAGTCTCCATACAGGTGTAAACCATGTAGCTGTAGACCTTACCAATATCGCGGTTTCTCTTATCACCTGGTCATTCTCCTTGCCCAGGGTGCTGCCGCACTGGTCAGCAAGCCCAATACTGAGGTGAAACATAGCTAATAAGTTTTGTCCCATTGCTGCGGCAAACATTTTTCTGAGCAATGGCAATCGTAGGCGCCGTAGTTTTGGCGTCGCCATATTTTGTGTGTATGGGAATTTTGACTAAGGTCGGTTTACTGCAGCATCTATTATAGTTCCCAATCGAATTTAATGCCACTTTTAAGTAATGCAGCACATTTTTCGAATCAGTTATGTTTAACCTATAATTATTTACCTAGCAGGTGTGAATATAAGAAGTGAGAAAGAAAATGTGCGTTTTTATGCGATTCCTTTTTACGTGTAGACCCTAATGTGTTCGATAAGATCTCTAAAGAAATTGAGAAATTTGCTTTCGTGCGAATGTGAATGTAATCTCAGGATGTAGAGTATCATTGTCAGTTGATCTAAATTCTGCAGCCATGTTGCTAAAATCGAATTATTGGAAAAAATTCAATATTTAGCAAAAATTTATAAGAGAGGATTTTACTGAATTGCTTCTTGTTTAAATGAATTAGCTAACTAGGAGACATTATTATCCGATTTAGTATTTGCGACCCTTAAAAATAAGTATCTAGTGCGAATTGCTGAAAACGCTAAAAATAAATTAAACCATTTACCACCATTGAAAATATAATGACCACTTAATAAACGTACATACCATAATTAGGGTGAGTATATAAATTGATATCCTCAATTGCATAACTGCAATCTTGACTAAAGGTGGGTTCAAAAAGGAACCTAGAAAGGTTTGCCAATATCCTGGCCAGAGGTAACAGTTCCTAAATGAACATTTACATTCTTGAAGACAATACATATTTTTATAATATTTACATACCACAGCCTATTTTCACCAAGAGACATCACACCGAATGATTCATATCTTTTAGTTTGTCCATATACAACAACGACCCAAGAACAAACGCAAACAACAACAACTTCATCATCAACAGAAACAACTTCTCCACATGTGACTACTCCTACACCGAGAGAAACTACATCGTTAACAACTTCTCCATCGACAGGAACTACTACACCACCGACAACTACTCCACCGTTCACAGGAACTACTACACCATCGACAACTACTCCTCCGTTCACAGTAACTACTACTCCACCGACAACTACTCCACCATCGACAGGAACTACTACACCACCGACAACTAATCCACCATCGACAGGAACTACTACACCAACGACAACTACTCCTCCGTTCACAGGAACTACTACTCCACCGACAACTACTCCACCATCGACAGGAACTACTACACCACCGACAACTACTCCACCATCGACAGGAACTGCTACACCACCGACAACTACTCCACCATCGACAGGAACTACTACACCAATGACAACTACTCCTCCGTTCACAGGAACTACTATACCACCGACAACTACTCTACCATCGACAGGAACTACTACACCACCGACAACTACTTCTCCGTTCACAGGAACTACTACACCACCGACAACTACTCCCCCGTTCACAGGAACTACTACACCACCGACAACTACTCCTCCGTTCACAGGAACTACTACACCACCAACAACTACTCCTCCGTTCACAGGTACTACTACTTCACCGACAACTACTCCCCCATTCACAGGAACTACTACACCACCGACAACTACTCCACCGTTCACAGGAACTACTACAACACCGACAACTACTCCTCCAATCACACGAACTACTACACCACCGACAACTACTCCATTCACAGGAACTACTACACCACCGACAACTACTCCTCCGTTCACAGGAACTGCTACAACACCGACAACTACTCCTCCATTCACACGAACAACTACACCACCGACAACTACTCCCCCGTTCACAGGAACTACTACTTCACCAACAACTACTCCTCCATTCACAGGAACTACTACTCCACTCACAACTACTCCACCATCGGCAGGAACTACTACACCACCGACAACTACTCCATTCACAGGAACTACTCCGCCACCGACAACTACTCCTCCATTCACAGGAACTACTACACCAACGACAACTACTCCACCGTTCACAGGAACTACTACAACACCGACAACTACTCCAACGTTCACAGGAACTACTACATCAACGACAACTACTCCTCCGTTTACAGGAACTACTACACCACCGACAACTACTCCTCCTTTAACAGGAACTACTACACCAACGACAACTACTCCACCGTTCACAGGAACTACTACTCCACCTACAACTACTCCTCCGTTCACAGGAACTACTACACCGACGACAACTACTCCACCGCTCACAGGAACTACTACTCCACCTACAACTACTCCTCCGTTCACAGGAACTACTACACCAACGACAACTATTCCACCGTTCACAGGAACTACTACAACACCGACAACTACTCCACCGTTCACGGGAACTACTACACCACCGACAGCTACTCCACCGTTCACAGGAACTACTCAACCGACGACAACTACTCCTCCGTTAACAGGAACTACTACTCCACCGACAACTACTCCACCATCGACAGGAACTACTACACCACCGACAACTACTCCTCCGTTCACAGGAACTACTACACCAACGACAACTACTCCTCTGTTTACAGGCACTACTACAACACCGACAACTACTCCTCCGTTCACAGGAACTACTACACCACCGACAACTACTCCACCGTTCACAGGAACTACTACTCCACCTACAACTACTCCTCCGTTCACAGGAACTACTACACCAACGACAACTACTCCACCGTTCACGGGAACTACTACACCACCGACAGCTACTCCACCGTTCACAGGAACTACTAAACCGACGACAACTACTCCTCCGTTAACAGGAACTACTACTCCACCGACAACTACTCCACAATCGACAGGAACTACTACACCACCGAAAACTACTCCTCGGTTCACAGGAATTACTACACCAACGACAACTACTCCTCTGTTTACAGGCACTACTACAACACCGACAACTACTCCTCCGTTCACAGGAACTACTACACCAACGACAACTACTCCACCGTTCACAGGAACTACTACACCAACGACAACTACTCCTCCGTTCACAGGAACTGCTACTCCAACGACAACTACTCCTCCGTTCACAGGAACTACTACACCACCGACAACTATTCCTCCTTTCACAGGAACTACTACACCACCGACAACCACTCCTCCGTTCATAGGAACTACTACACCACCGGCAACTACTCCACCGTTCACGGGAACTACTACACCACCGACAACTACTCCACCGTTCACAGGAACTACTACACCGACGACAACTACTCCTTCGTTCACAGGAACTACTACACCAACGACAAATACTCCTCCGTTCACAGGAACTACTACACTGACGACAACTACTCCACCGTTCACAGGAACTACTACACCAACGACAACTACTCCTCCGTTCACAGGAACTACTACACCACCGACAACTATTCCTCCTTTCACAGGAACTACTACACCAACGACAGCTACTCCTCCGTTCACAGGAACTACTACACCAACGATAACTACTCCTTCGTTTACAGGAACTACTACACCAACGATAACTACTCCTCCGTTCATAGGAACTACTACACCACCAACAACTAGTCCTCTGTTCACAGGAACTACTACACCACTGACAACTACTCCTCTTTCTACAGCAACTACTACACCACTTACAACAACTCCTTTTTCTACAGGAACTACCTCACCACCGACTACAACTCCTTCATCGTCTGAAACTACTCCAACACCGACTACTTCTCTGTCATCCGCGTCGTCGACATACACTGGCCAGATTTCAATGGCAACAACCCCAGGTAATTTGATGTCCATATAAACATCTGTCATCGTGCAATTATTACGTCTGGCTTGAAGCTTTATTTTTTTAATCTATATTTATTCTTATTACCGTGTCTTTATGAAAACTCAAAATGAATTATTATGATATTTCATTCCGCTCTTTTTTAATCTAATCGAAATTCCAATGATTCCTTTTCCCGATATTTTTCTCTGAAGGTTGTGTAAAGAACCTAGTTTCCATTAATTGATTTCAATTTGGCCATGACAATAGGCAATTATTACTCGTTTATAATTACAAGAAAAAATACTAATCTTATGATGCGAAGATCAACGACTGAAGGTAAAGACCAGTGTTTTTTAAAGGTATATTGGTATTTCATAATAATTGTGTTCTCTCTTTTTTAGTTCCCGAGTGCATATCAAATGTAAAGAATTTTGCGGTCTATGAAGGAGACACGTACACAGAGATGAATCTAACAACCGTTCCTACGAACGTAAAGTGGGCACTCATTCCGACTTCTAATGAGTTTGATAGTGTAGCTATCTCGAGTTATAGCGACAACGTCGACCCTTTATTTAATGGAATCTTCTATCTGAATGAAAGCGGACTGATTATACTCAAGGCGAGAACGACTGACAACGGAGATCTGCCTTCAACTTCTGGACTGTACATCGCACAATGTGCAAGCGATAACAACCAGACAGGAGCAAAACTCGTTGTTGTCCGTTAGTATTTTAACATTTACTTACACGATGTCAAGTTAATAGCCAACTATGGCTTTCTGAGTTACATTGCACTTGTATTATGGCTGTTTTAAAATTTTAAAATTTAGTCCTGGGCACGACGTTAAACTGCATCCATCCTCTGCCACAGGGAACCAACAACGTCCCTGTGCCGGTCCTAAGCCCGGACAAAAGGAGGAAGGTTTGCCAGATGGGTAGCGATACGCTGGCAGTGAAAAAGCAAGACGATTGTAATCCGCCAAAACCACGACACAAGTGACATAGCTACCCAGCTGCTTCAAGGTGTCATGATGTGAAGCAGACATGCACAGGTCGGTCAGGGCAGACCGATGGAGAGAGTCGGGGAGAGAGCGTGGGACACAACGGGCATTGACCCACGTTGTCCTTCATGCCTCTTTTTCACGATTCTCTTCAATTGGACAAGGTGGTTTAGATGCTCCAAGATGTTAATGGTATGGAGCAGACCTGCTGACCGGACCGGTTGAAGCTGGGCAACATGGCACGTGACAGACTCAGACAGAGAGTGGCGTCGGACTCTATTCTATTCTATTCTATTCTATTTTTGGATTTATAAAGCGCCTCTCACAGCACAAACTAATCAGAGGCGCTCCCAGTGCGAAGAACTCATGGAAAAAGAAAAGACTCTTACGGGCATTGAGCCCTATGATATTGATGATGATGTTTTAAAATTATATAAATTTCATATTGCAATTCGAAAACAATTATTATATAGTCTTAGGTATTTGAAATCTATGGCGCGGGTATGATTTATCGCGAAACAAGTCTTTGTCTCTATGCATGTATGCATGGGATTGCATGGGCGCCCGCATAAATTTTTGGAAGAGGGGCAAAGCACGATGTTCACCGTTAAATTTTGTGTCACGAGGTTGAAAATGCAAGGCAGGGAATTAAGAACATGCACGAGTATTTTTGAGGTTTCTGAATCAAAATTTATTAGTTGTACATTTTTATAAGTTTAAAAATATTAGTATCTTTAGTGCGAAGAAATGTATAAACAAATTAAAAAGAATAAACGAATAAAAAGTAGCTCTATAGTTACTGCAATAGTTTTATTGAGATTTCTAGACTAGTAAGACTACTAAGGCATCACTCGAAAGTCATTCGCTTGCACCAGCTTATTGGCGAGCACTGCATCGAATCAGAAGGCTGTTCAAAGGCTAGTTGGTACGAGATCCGAGTCCGGTTGTAAGATGAGCAGAGGAGCTGTTAAGGTGGATGTCATTTAATATTGGAAGGCGGAGGATCCGAGGATCGGACGAGTATGGGTATGAATTCTTTTGAACAGTGAGCCATCAGTTTTGGAAATCCAGATGTGATAAAGCAGTCCCTTACAAAAGTATGTCTATGTTTTCACCTCAGTAGATTCTGTACTGGCAGCAATCATTTATTACTTTTAACAAAACTTCCGAAGAATAATTATCGCTACTATGGTTCTTGGTTTTCGTCACCGGTGTAGTGCATAAAAGTACCCATAAATGCTATTGCATAATTTTTACTATTATTATAATTATTATTATTATTATTATTATTATTATTAATATTATTATTATTATCATCATCATCATCATCATCATCATCATTAATATTATAATAATTTTTTCTTTGACAGAAAGTGCTCCAGATTGTTCGTGCAATGCTTCTTCACCGACCAATGTCCAACTATCATGTAGCATCATTTACGCCGATGGCACAATACAACCCATCAATGCCAATATGACATGGATGATCGGTGACGTTGTGTACACTACGGACGCTCCTACAAGAACGAGGATCAATTATTATGTATTCCAATCTACTTCAACAATTACAGTGGACAGCAGCATATCCGAAAACGTTACCTGTATTGTTACTTTTAATGCACCAACTGATATTGTGTATCCATTCATTGCAACGAATGCACCGGAGTTCAGCGCATCTTGCTCAGTGGAAGGTGAGTTTTTAGTTTTTCGAAGACGCCTGCGGCTTTCGACGATGTAGGCTAAATTAAAGCCGCTGTGGACGTATCTATATTGTGGGATTGATGATTTAAAACTAATTACTTAATAATATATTTTCGGTAAGTATAAAAAAATTTGTAATGACACAACTCGAAATCTAATGCGCTGCGACCTGTGGCAAAGGAAAGCAATTTAGGACAATGGTCTTCTGTAACAGTAAAGCAATTTTTGGCTTACATCGTTTGTTGTGTTTTTTTTATTGTATTATGAAAATACACTAAATATATAATCTCATCGAAAGTTTTCAATTAGTAAGTACATAAAAAATTATTATTTCCGACTAGTTAATATCCTTAGGAAATCTAAAAGTCTCCATATTTACATCATACAGGACTCTGTGATAGCTGTAGACCTAACCAATATCGCGGTTTCTCTTATCACCCGGTCATTCTTCATGACCAGGGTGATGCCTCACCAGCAAGCCCAATACTGAGGTGAAACATAACTAATAATTTTTTGTCCCATTAGTGCGTCATACTTTTTTAGAGCAATGTAATGATAACTTCATGGTATTCTTAGACACCTTAGTTTTGGCGTCGCCATTTGTGTGTATGGGAATTTTGACCAAGGTCAGTTTACTGCAACATATTTTCCCAATCGATTTAAATAAATTAAAGGCCATTTTTATGTAATGCGTCACATTTTTCCAATCAGTTATATTTAGCCTATAATTTAGGCCTACCTAGCAGGTGTAAATATAAAAAGTGAGAAAGAAAAATGTGCATTTTTATGCGATTCATTTTACGTGTAGGCCCTAATGTGTTCGATAAGATCTCTAAAGATATTGAGAAATTTGCTTTCAGGATGTACAGTATCACTGCCAGTTGATCTGAATTGAATAGAGTCAATTCTGCGGCCATGCTGCTAAAAATCGAATTATGACAAAAATGCTCAATATTTAGAAAAAATTTTAATACGGATTTAGCTGATTTCCTTCTTGTTTAAATGAATTAGGTCACTAGGAGACATTATTGGTCGATTTCGTATTTGCGACTCTTCAAATTAATTATCTAGTGCGGCATTGCCGAAAACGCTAAAAATAAATCAAACCATTTAACACCATTGAAAATATAATGACCACTTCTTAAACCTACATGCCATAATTATGGTGAGTATATAAATTGACATCCTCAGTTGCATAACTGCAATCTGGTCTAAAAATGGGTCCAAAAAGGAACCCCAAAAAGTTTGCCAATATCCTGGCCAGAGGTAACAGTTCCTAAATGAAACTTTACATTCTTGAAGACAATACATACTTACATACCAGAGCCTATTTTCACCAAGAGACATCACACCGATTGATTCATATTTTTTTAGTTTGTCCATATACAACAACGACCCAAGAACCAACGCAAACAACAACAACTTCATCATCAACAGAAACAACTTCTCCACATGTGACTACTCCTACACCGAGAGAAACTACATCGTTAACAACTTCTCCATCGACAGGATCTACTACACCACTGACGACTACTCCTCCTTCAACAGGATCTACTACACCACCGACAACTACTCCACCGTTCACAGGAACTATTACACCAACGACAACTACTCCACCATCGACAGGAACTACTACACCACCGACAACTACTCCACCGTTCACAGGAACTACTACACCAATGACAACTACTCCACCGTTCACGGGAACTACTACACCACCGACAACTACTCCACCGTTCACAGGAACTACTACACCGACGACAACTACTCCTCCGCTCACAGGAACTACTACACCACCGACAACTACTCCTCCGTTCACAGGAACTACTACACCACCGACAACTACCCCTCCTTTCACAGGAACTACTACACCACCGACAACTACTCCTCCACTCACAGGCACTACTACTCCACCGACAACTACTTCTCCGTTCACAGGAACTACAACACCATCGACAACTACTTCTCCGTTCACAGGAACTACTACACCACCGACAACTACTCCACCGTTCACAGGAACTACTACACCAACGACAACTACTCCTCCGTTCACAGGAACTACTACTCCACCGACAACTACTCCTCCGTTCACAGGAACTACTACACCACCGACAACTACCTCTCCTTTCACAGGAACTACTACACCACCGACAACTACTCCTCCATTCACAGGCACTACTACTCCACCGACAACTACTTCTCCGTTCACAGGAACTACAACACCATCGACAACTACTTCTCCGTTCACAGGGACTACTACACCACCGACAACTACTCCTCCGTTCACAGGAACTACTATACCACCGACAACTACTCCACCATCGACAGGAACTACTACACCACCGACAACTACTCCTCCATTCACAGGAACTACTACTCCACCGACAACTACTCCTCCGTTCACAGGAACTACTACTCCACCGACAACTACTTCTCCGTTCACAGGAACTACTACACCACCGACAACTACTCCTCCGTTCAAAGGAACTACTATACCACCGACAACTACTCCTCCGTTCACAGGAACTACTACTTCACCGACAACTACTCCATCATCGACAGGAACTACTACACCACGGATAGCTACTCCTCCTTTCACAGGAACTACTACTTCACCGACAACTACTCCGCCATCGACAGGAACTACCACACCACCGACAACTACTCCTCCGTTCACAGGAACTACTACACCACCGACAACTACTCCTCCGTTCACAGGAACTACTACTTCACCGACAACTACTCCACCATCGACAGGAACTACTACACCACCGACAACTGCTCCTCCGTTCACAGGAACTACTTCGCCACCGACAACTACTCCTCCGTTCACTGGAACTACTACTCCACTGACAACTGCTCCTCCGTCCACAGGAACTACTATTCCACCGACAACTACTCCTCCGTTCACAGGAACTACTACTCCACCGACAACTACTCCACCTTCGACAGGAACTACTACACCAGCGAAAACTACTCCTCCGTTCACAGGAACTACTACAGCACCAACAACTACTCCTCCGTTCACAGGAACTACTACACCACGAACAACTACTCCTTCGTTCACAGGAACTACTACAGCACCAACAACTACTCCTCCGTTCACAGGAACTATTACACCACCGACAACTACTCTTTCGTTCACAGGAACTACTACTCTACCGACAACTACTCCTCCTTCAACAGGAACTACTACACCACCGTCAACTACTCCTCCGTCCACAGGAACTACTACTCCACCGACAACTATTCCTCCTTCAACAGAAAGTACTACACCACCGACAACTATTCTTCCTTCAACAGAAACTACTACACCACTGACAACTACTCCTCCGTTCACAGGAACTACTTCTGCACCTACAACGTTAACAACATACTCATCTGCTCCTGAGACAACAATGACAACAGCACCGCTAAGTAATCATTAATATCTTCGCTGTGTTAATTGACCGTGCAATTTACTTGTCGTATATAAGTTACTTTTTGACTTGTATTCTACCTCAGATTATTATTATTAATACGGTCTTACCTGAGATTGTTTGTTTTGCTTCTATGTGCTCTGGTTATAGCACTCTTTCCATCTCTCTGTACTCAGAGGCGCTCCGGAATGCAAAGCGGACACTGCATTGGAGCTTCACGCTGAAGCGCTGAGCAATTGCGAGAGAAGGACTTGCCCATGGTCCTTACGCGGCCAGGTGGATTCGAACCTCAAACTTTCCGGCTCCAAGGCAACGACACCACCACTACACCACCGCGCCCCAGATTGCTAACTTTTGAATCTTCCATCAAGCATTTCAATTTATTTGGCATATATCTTCGTTACATGTTCGGTGTGCAATCGACCTCGTGAAATGGTAGAAGGTAATCTTATTTTTATTTGTACCCAATGCTTCATGGAGGATTTCAGTTGGCACACTGACACGAATAGTGCATTGATGCATGATCTCTTCCAACTGCTCTCCCAAACGTTCACTGAAAAATACAATCGGAAGATGGCGATGGTCAAATTACATGTATTGGTTGGACGTCATAGGTGTAGTTGTGTTGGCGCCCGACAGTTAGCTTATGCAGCTACTTTTTATCATCCGTCATGCTATGAAATGTAGTCGTTCTGCCTTGAGTCGTTTAAATTAGACGAAGATTTATTATTATTATTATTATTATTATTATTATTATTATTATTATTATTATTATCTATATTATTATTATTATTATCTATATTATTATTATGTTGGTTAAATCTCACCTTTCTGATTTTAATCTATTAATTCGATTGCAATTATGCCGTAGCTGTTTTGTAGTACACAAGAAAGTCTCAGATCTTATAGTTTATTGTTTTATTGATCATCGACTAAGGATAAAAAGGATAAATACCACAATTTTTTCAAGGCGTTCTGGTGGTTCAATATAGGCTAATGTTGTTTTATTTTTAAGATTCTGAGTGCATACCAAATCTGAAGAATTATGCTGTTTACCAAGGAGTCAAGAACACAACGTTGAATCTAACAGCTGACCCTAACAATGTAAGGTGGACAATAAGTCCAACTTCTAACGAGTTTGATGGTAAAACCATCTCGGATTACAACGGTCAGCGGGATTCTTCATTGACTGGACTCTTCTATCTGACTGACAGCGGTCTAGTGATACTGAGCGCGAAGGCGACTGACGATGATAGTCCGATTTCAACATCTGGAGTTTACATCGCGCAGTGTGAAAGCAATGAAAACAAGACAGGAGCCAAAGTTGTTGTCGTCGGTTAGTAATTTAATTAATTATTCATTACACAGTACATGATATCACAATTACGTGCCAGCCATGACTTGCTGAGTTGCATGATCTGCCCTTAGCGGGTTGCATGATCTGCCCTTAGCAGGTTGCATGATCTGCCTTAGCGGGTTGCATGATCTGCCCTTAGCAGGTTGCATGATCTGCCTTAGCGAGTTGCATGATCTGCCCTTAGCGGGAAGCTTTTCGATGCATCATGTTGAAACCTCAGCCTGTCATCGTCGTGCTTTCTCGGTTATGGGTCTATCTGTCTGCAAAAATGTCCAGTTAAAGATTCGCTTGTAACCTAGGATTTATCTGATCACCAGCGATTTGCAGACTTTTAAAGAAATTTGTATCACCACGGTAGAACTAGGAGCACCTCTGAATGTACTTCAACAAGTTGCGCTATATAGAATTTATACGACTTATTGGATAGCATCAAAAATTAATTCTTATGGATTGTTTTTCACTTTTATAGTTGGTGCTCCTGATTGTTCGTGCAATGCTACTTCACCAACCGATGTCCAACTATCATGTAGCATCGTTTATGCGGATGGCACAGTACAACCCATCAATGCCAATATGACATGGATGATCGGTGATGTCGTTTACGCTACGGACACTCCTACAAGGACGAGGATCAATTACGAAGTGTTCGAATCTACTTCGACAATCACAGTACCCAGCGGCGATTCCGAGAACTACACATGCACTGTCACTTTTAATGCACCAACAGATATTATGTATGATTACATCGCAACAAATGCGCCAGAGTTCAGCGCATCTTGCTCAGTGGAAGGTGAGTTCCTGTTCACCCACCGCACAAACGGCACCATCATGCTGCTGTGTACAAATTAATGGCGTTGTGGATTTGTTTATGGAGTAGGAATGAATAATTATTATCATCTGACATCAAGGTTACTTTTTTGTTATGGAGATTTTTGTCTTAAATGATACATCTCTATAATGAAAAAGTTTCCTCAAATACCTTTCCGATCTGCTACACACTAAGTGAGGCTGGAAGATAGTCTTCCATGCCTGAAGATGAAGAAGAACCGGATACGAGATAGGTCTAAGCCTCTAATCATTCAGTGCTGTCCAACCTTTTTGGTACCACGGGCCGCAAAAGCAAGATTCTTGAAGCCGAGGGCCGCAACAGTAAACTCAAAAGTAGTGGCTAAAATTTACTGATAATATATTATACTAACATTAAAACGCATATTGAAATTTAACATGGAATGATTGTAATCTATCCATCAATAAAGCTATCGATAATATCGATAGCTTGATTGATGGATGGATTACAGTCCGTATCTGTACCCGGCGGTATTTGAATTTCATAATATTATTATGAAATTCAAATACCCCCGGGTCAAGATTCGGAGATGCTCCCGACCCAGGAATTGTCAAAAAAAAAATCTTGAGCAGTTTGTGGAAAGAGTTCCACAAGTCCACTAGAATAATAATGAATAGTTGCATATGGACGATTATACAAACCAATATTATCATACATCATAATAGTAGAGCACCAAAATGTGCAAGGTGGCTTTTATCCCTGACTTGCACTCATTTCCGTCACTCTTCATTAGGTCTACGTCGCCCAATTTAGTTTGGCTAAGATCCACTTTATGACTGGGGCGATTTTCCATCCTCCTGCTCTGGCTTCCATGAAAAATCTTTAAAGCCAAAGTCTCGGTCTAAAGGGCTAGGCTGCTACCAGTCTCAGTCATCGAACCGGAAAGAGCCAACACATCGCCATTCGTCGGCTCTGGGTCACTTATCGGTTGTTTATTTCTTAGCCTTAGAACTAGAACTCGATTATCTGTCGAAGGAATGATCGCAGTCACTGTCTTGCAGATGTGCTGGAACTCTTTAGCTTACACATCTCAGGAAGTGACTAGAAGTGCACGATTTGGGACGGTTCGCGAGGTCTGTTTAGTTGAGTACAGTAATAAGAATTGTTAAAATCAGAAAGTCATGTATAATTCTCCAGATAAGCTTAGGCTAAGAGAACATAACCCTATGAAAAGAAAGAAGGGATTTGATTCTCGGATTGGTCTTCCTGGTAGCATTCCAAATCGGCATTTGTCTCAAAACCAATAACAAAAAACCGCTCAAGTCGACCAGTGACTCCTTTACTAAGTTTATTTCATTTTACACAAATGTAAAAATTTAATGAGCCTTGGCGGGCCACTTGAAATCATCTCGCGGGCCGCATGCGGCCCGCGGGCCGCACGTTGGACAGCACTTCTCTAATGGATTCGATCAGAGGTCGCATGACTGAATAACATTTAAAGATGACGGACCAGCTAATACATCGGGGCTGCTATGTTCTAATGCGGAAGTAGGCCTACCAGAGTGGAATAAAATCTAGTGTTCCGTAAACCTTTCTTTGATTCTGCAATTCTACATCATTTAAAAATCATGAAAAATTGCACAGTCGTTCAGTCGTCGCGCAATTTCTAGCCCTAACTGCCAAGCGATGGTCGCACAATCATGGTGTGTGTGCGTGTTTTGAACTTAATGACTGCTAAAACACCAAACTATGCCACAACCACTCTACTAACACACGTTGCTTCTGAAAACCCAAAGGTAATAAAGGTTAGCCACATTGGACCTGTTGACTTTGAACTGCAAGGGTATACGACGACCAAACGATGACATCTATGATGACTATTGTTTTTACACAACTCCAACGAACTCATCGTGGTGTTTCCATTAGCTTCACATTTAAAAGACATTCAAGATATTCTCGATTTTGCTTTTAATACAGTAACTATGAAAAACAATTTTTGTTTTAGTTTGCCGTCTTACAACAGCAAGCTTCACGACAACGACTACTACACCGTATCAATCGACAACTACTCTGCCACCGGCAACAGCTACACTACCAACAACAACAGCTACTCTGCCACCAGCAACTGCCACCCTGCCACCAGCAACAGCCACTCTGCCACCAGCAACTGCTACTCAGCTGCCGACTACAGTCACTGAGATCATAGCGACTACTGAGCCTGCTACCACGTCTCCAAGTATGTCTCAGATATAGCAGCAAAGATTATTTTCGTGCAAGGAATGAATTATTTGAAATGATTTAATAAATTTATGTCAGTGCTGCGTTTCCATATAACTAACCATTAGTAAAACGAATGCTACTCACTTTTAGGCAAGCATTTAGTGGTCATCATGCTTAAAATCAAATCGCTTTCAAATACGATCTACGTTAATTCACGAATAATTAATTCTTGCTGGCTAGAGTTTTCTTTAATGACAAAATTCGCAGATTAATTTGTGCAGATTGTGCATTTTCTTGCACAGCTTGCTAACACAATCATCACTCTTGCATTTAACTATAAACATTATGTCTCGACATTTTCTACAACCTAATTTTTATTTTATGTCATCCCTCAGATGGTGAACTTTCAAACGTTTGCCTAAAGAGTCGAAATGGCCGATATGTTTCTGATATGCAGTGTAATCGTTAGCGAAATTTGAATTATAATTATATTGCACGTCTGTTTTTAGGGTATTGCTTTCTGAATCTGAAGAATATCGCAGTTCGTGAGGGAACACTCAATGTGCCGATGAATGTGACAGCCAGTCCTTGCACCGTAACATGGATGGTTTTTCCAACGACAGATGAATTAGGCGCAAAGCCAATTACAGGTCCTGATTGCAGAGTTGATCCAAGCCAGACAGATGTCTACTACGTCAATGGAAGCGGTCTAATAATACGCAACTCAATAACAGGAGATGGTGAACATCAAGCAACAGCTGGCTTGTACAAAGCAGATTGCAGCAACGACAACTCAACCGCAGGCGCAAAGCTTCTCGTCGTCCGTAAGTAATATTTCAACCCAAGTTTATTCGAGTTATGACATGTAACGTCTGCTACATAAAGTCTTTTAAATTAGGACCATCGATATCTAGACATTCAACTCAGGTTAAATAATAGCGATAGTGCATCATTGTGTGTAGTATTTAACTGCGACCATCTATTGGCTGCTCTGACGTGCCATTAATAATAATTATGTGTGACTGTATACCTGAATAATAAAAGAGGACAGAATTTTTGAAGTACATAAAGTTTTTTGTGAAGTTTGACAGTGAGAAGTACACAACTATTCTTTAAATTTCATCGTTCGGATACTAGTTGTTTATATCTTTATTCTATATCATAAGATGCTTACTATCTTACAGGCAGCGGTCCGGACTGTTCGTGCCTTCCTGACAGTTCATCATCCAACGTCGAACTCACGTGCACTGTGGCTTACGCCGATGAAACTATCTATCCTATCCCTGCAATTATGACGTGGATAATAAACGGAGAATATTACACAACGGACGAGCCTGATAGGAACAAGACGGATCTGTATGTGTTCACTGCAACATCAACGATCACAGTCGATGGCAGCACTCTCATCAGCTACCAATGCATATTGACATTTGGTGAACCAATAAATGGCACTCAATATGAATGGATCGCAATGAATGCTCCGGAATTTAACGAATCCTGTTCAGCGCCAGGTCAGTTCAGCAGCTAAGAAAATTATATTAGTTGAAATAGATATTGAGGATGAATTGAGAAATGCTAATGTAATTGAAGATGACAGTAATCACAGTCATAATCATGAATTTATATAGCACCAATTCAAGTTAAATTAGTCAGAGGCGCCCACAACATGCATGCGGCACCAAACCACAATCATCGAGAATGGTTTTCAAACGTTTGCGGAAAAGAGGCAATAAAAAACGAAGGAGCTCATTACATAGGATGCTATTCAAATATCTAACTTAATCCATAAAGATGAACCGACGACGACAAAGAAGAGTTCATTGCAATGCGAATGCAGCGAATGCTAAACGGATGATCAGTTGGCAGTCTGCATCAGTGCACCGCAGCTGCTGCTGGTGGCAAATTGCGAAAGTGTCTCATTAATCTATGCAAGTTGGGTATGGGAATGGCCATAGACTAGTCAAGAAGAATGCTAACAAAGTAGGCAACTAGGCATGCATTACAGTGCTGTGATGTGCCCATGAAAACGGTTCGTAGAAAGCATTCGCACAAGAACCGTTACGGTAGCAACCTGCAATAACTAAAGTGCCACTGACATAATTTGACTGTCCGGAACAATGACATAATGTCTCGTTTCATTATCTTGTTGATTTACATGTTGCTACATGCCTTTTGATTGTGATCAATCATAAACTCGATTTATTAGGTCTAGACTATACTAGTTTGCAATGTTGCACTCTAGTCTTCATGGAATATAAACTATTTTTTTAAATATACATTGGTCATTTTCAAAACACGCAAAATCTAATATTTGTTTTTGAACAAGTGCAATTTGTGTGTTCGTACTACAAATTGCATGATTTCGAGGTGCATTTATATATTTTGAAACTAAATATGCCATTTTGTGCATAAATTAATGCTGAATACATTGCTTATACCATGAAATGATTTCTCAAGCCAAACTGCGTATTTCTTGCAGTGTGCCGAAATGCAAACAACGAGACAACGACTACCACAACAAGTAAGATGTGAACTGAAGTTCTAGTGAATATGCTGCAGTTTCGAGCCTCATGTTCATTTATTTTATCACCATCAATATAATATAACCTATTGATCGCACACATTTAGACTAAAACAATGGTCAGTCTGGAAGGGGAAAAGGTCAAGTGAACTTATCATCTCCTCCTTACATATTCTTCAAAATATGGCAGAAAGACTAGTTGACCTTCCATTACAACATGCATATGATGCTATCACTTGTATCGTCTATTTAAACCAGATGCTGTAAGCACCATGCTTGTCGCCCAATGTCGGGGCATCAAACTAAAACACCGGTAAAACAAGCAAAATTAAGAAATAGTAGCAGGTTTTTAAAAGACGTTTATAGCTATTATTAAAATAACGTGGCTTAAAAGTTTAAAGGTAATGAGTTCCAGAGTTACGGGCCATGTAATATAGCAGAATGTAGGCGAGTGTTATACCTGCTGCAGATGAAAGATTGGTAATTAGGGGTGGGTTCGGTGCCTTGGAGCCAGAGAGTTCCAGGTTCGAATCAACTTCAAGCCGCCACGTAGAGACCTTGGGCAAGTTTTTCACTCGCAATTGCTCGTGCGCTTTGGCGTGAAACTCTGACGCAGTGTCCGCGCTACAGTCGGGAGCGCCTCTGAGTAGCGAACTTGTAGGGGCACTCTAGCAAATGCGAGAAATAAAACAAAGAATTGCCGTAATACTATGTCTCAGATTTCCTGCGCAGTCTTACACGGCATCTAATTGGTCAACTGTTTGTTTTATTTCAGCCACGGTCGGTCCATGCATGGCACACCTCGAAAACATCGCCGCATTTGAGGCAGATCCGAACACACTCTTCTACTTCCCAGCAAACGCTAATAGTGTGAAATGGACGACAACAGCAACGACGGATGAGTTGACTGATGTTTCTATCGTCAATTATGACGACACCGTTGATCCATCTGTGGCGGAAGACTATGCGTACAATTCTTCAGCCGGTCTAACCATAAAGACCGCAACAACAACGGCTCAATCTGGACATCAACTTTCAACGGCTGGGTTGTACACCGTAGAATGTAATGGGAACCAATTAAAAGTCAAGTTGCTTGTCATTCGTAAGTTATCAGACTGCATCCATAAATATCAGGCCATGTTTTGAAGTAGTTATTCTCTTTATTTTGCTGCTTCTCATAACAACGGCTTCAGATTGGTTTGTTTGGGCGCCTTAGAGATATTATCTTTTTCATTCTCAACCTTCATCGCAATTGTAGACGCGTTTTCTATTTGACTTCTGCAATTCAATCTTTGTTCTTCTTCTTCGTCTTCTTCTTCTTCTTCAATCTGTAATGAATGTTTCAGAAGAACTTAGGCTATAGCTCGTCTGCCTTGATTCTCTATAGGCCTAGTTCTTTATAATCTTTGCATGTATAGCTGAACAACTTCATTGGCTGCATGCCTCTCTCTGCGTGTCTGAAGCGCTCTCAAATATCAATTGCGCTTTGCTCCAAGACATACTTGTCTCCAAAATTCTCTGTTCCCTCTCTTCCACGTCACTGATTCTTTTAGATCCCCTGACCGACTTGACGTACGCCTAATCGGTTCTCGTGTTATGAAACCGCCTGCTTCCCTTCTCTACGCTGCTCTGCCATCCTCTCTGCTGCCATCTCTTCATCGTACTCTCACCTTCAGACTTTCTTCTCTTGGGATACTTCTCGTTGGAAGCGTTTTTGAAAATCATCTATTCCATATTATAATAAAATTATGATGAAGTAGCCTACATTATTATTTGATTGACTTTTGATTTTATTGCTTGCGTTGAAATAAATTTAATTACTTCAGTAGCTTTAATAATATAAAATTAAGAATTGCGCTACAACAATTCAAGGAATTCGACAATACTCAAGATATTTCTGGAACGCGTGTCGATTCGGCCGAGTTACAATAATCCATACGTTTTGCTCAATTTAATGCATTTTATTTCAGGCCGAGATCCAACGTGTTCATGCCAGACCAGCACTGCTGATCCATCCAGCGTTCAAGTGTCGTGTGGCGTCATCTATGCTGACAGCACATACGATCCGATCGATGCTCGATTCACGCTCTATGTTGATGACGCCGCCAGTGGTTCTCAAGTACCTGAAAGGACCCCCGGTAGTGACGGATATACGTACACTTATACGGCGACGTTTACGACGGCTTACAATGGCCATTCAACGTACAAATGCCGTTTGACGTTTGAAGGACCGAGGGACGTTCAGGGTGACGGCGTTGCTATGAATGCGCCGAATTTTATCCACGACTGTTCACTTTCCGCGATGGGTGAGTTCAGACTCAACTGAATAAATCAGATAGCTCGGTGTTTCATTAAAAAATTATTTGTCAATGGTCTAAATTGGTTTAGAATTACTTTGGCTACACAAGATGCATGCTACATTAACCTAGTGGGCGTTTATGTGACAGTCTCAAATTGTTTCAGCAACAAGCTTTAGGCTATTCTCTGTCCATCGAATAAGACTGCACGGTGGTGTGAAGCAGAAATCGGTAATGCTATACACTTGAACAAAATATTCTTGACTAGTTTTACCGAGGTGTCAGGCTATCCCAAATTATTTTTTGGGCATTTTCTCATATGTTTTGCCTTGATTTAGACATCGAAAGTTTTGTTTTCTGCTTGTGTTGTTCACAGTCCAGCAAATGAAATATTTATAGCGTAGCATTCTATATTTCCAAGAAATGTACCATTATCGCATTGTTTTTTGAGAAGCAAATTTATGACACACTGACTTATAATTTTTATTTATAAGACCATGACTGAAAATGCGCGCCTTTGCTTGCATTGGCCCTGTATTGTGCAACCAGCTTCCTCCTTCAACGCGTTCCTCCATATTAACTTGTGGAGCAAATGCCTCTTTTCGTTGTCTCATGACCACTTTTTTTCTCTCTTGGTCTAACGCACTGAGAGGCTGGGAGCGCCTCTGATTGGTGTGCACTTTAAGAGGCGCTATATAAATTGATAGATACACTACAATGCAAGGCATTAAAATGATAGGAAATCACATGCTTATCAGGGTTAACAAGTTCTTTGGCAGCAAGTGAAACGCCAGAGGATTACAATTTCTTCATAGATTCGACATTAAATCATCAGATTTGTCCAAAAAGTCAAACTTCCTCGTGGCTTCTTGTTGGCTTATTTAATAACTGACAAAAGCAGCGATATTCGCAGTTATTTAGCCGCGTTTTGGGTTAACGCGTTGTTGGTTAATTATTGCGACAGTGATTTTAATTCACAAACAGTACCTATGCTTTTCAATGTCTAAATGTCACACTGATTTACTTCAGATTTTAACTAACTGTGTTTCTGTTCTCAATTCATTCAGCATGTGCATCCTCAGCTCAACAACTTCTTGGTTTACTTGAGGATCCTCCAGCGACCCCCCAACCACAACCAGTCAACGATGAGACAAGCAGAGGTCAGTCTTCGCTATAATTTCCTTCTTTGCCTTCTGAGCCTGGTTCCATTGCAGTAGGATAGAAAGAAGAAACTACTAAATAATACATTAAATATAATCTATGTTTGCAATGCATCAAGGTTTGTACATTTTTAAAGTTGACTTGAATTTGTATTTCATCGGATGAATTTAAATGATCTATTACTACAGAGGTCGTGTAATGCTGATCATAATTTTATAGCTAATTCTATTATAATTATAGCCGTTGTTTCATCCGTTGTCTCGTTTTATAGGAAGATGTGAAACGCAAATATTATTTTCGTTACGATATTTTGCCTCAGAAGAAGCGCCAATCTGATCCAGCGATAATATGCGTATACGATATGTTTTGCAGTTTAAATTTTATATGACGCCATTGCAGTGAAGCCTTGATATGACTTAGTCGTCATTGCGCTTCCAGTTCGTTCTGCTAATTTGTGTCTTATTCTGATTTTAATTTTGTAGATCCTGGTCTGACGACTCTGGAAATTATTCTCATTGTTGTCTTCGGATTTCTGCTGTTGACTGTTATTGTGTTCTTCATCTGGTGTTGTCGGTTCTGTTCAGGAGGAAAGCCACTTGGACCAAGTCAAAGGCAAGCATTGCTACTTGCTTGTTAGACCTCTCTGCTACTTTCAACAGAGTAGATCACTCCATCCTAGCTAAAGTCTTGCAACATTCCATTGATAACTCCGGCTATATCTATCCTCAAATGTTTCGATTCTGCCTCTCTAACCACGCTCAGTATATTCGCACATACTTCGTTATATTGTGCCCTCCATCACACCTGTGCTCCTTTTGTTCCACAAAGGTTCTGTCATCTGTAATCTCTATAATCATTCATCTATTCATTATGCTTCGCCAGCCATCGCCTCTCATCATGCCATAGATATCCACTTCTGTGCTGATGATACCAAATCTGTGTGTATCTGCGTCAAACGCTGCAAGTAGGTTACTGTAAAGAGAGACTTCGTGCCTGAATTGACGGCAGCATGCAATGGAGTTTGTCCATGCGTCTCAAACTTGACCCTGACAATAATTAATCTGAGCAACTCATCCGCTTCTCTTAAGCCCCTGCATTGCGTTGAACTTTCATCCCCTCTTTTCTCCATATCTCCTTTCTCCATCTCTACTGCTGCGCATTTTGGAGTCATCCTTATCACCCAACATTTGCCATACGACCTCAACGAGCACCAGCCATTCGAAATGGCTTGTTCATCTAAGAAGATTGTGCGATACGTTACTGTTATAATTGTAGTACCGATTGCAATTTTTTGACCTTGTCTCTTTTCACTATAAACATACATGTATTAGCAGTATGAGAAAAACTTTCTGACTTATTTATTTATTTATTTTTCCTGAACCAAAACACCAAATAAACATGATACAATTATGGCAGTGAACAATACTTTAACATAATTTTGGTTAAGAAGGGGAGACCCAGAAAGGATGGACAATCCCGCTAATAGGGCCACACATTATTCGTATCAAAATATTTGCAGAAATCACATGATAGCACATTCAATTGCAGGAAAATAGAGATCATTAGGGGAGAGAGGAAAACATTATTATTAATAAGCAATCGAAAAGTTGCAACTAAATCATTAAGAAAAACAACTCTTAACTAATGACTTAGTGATGCAATAGCATTTTTACAATTTGCAAATGCGCTAAAGCCTCTTTTTAATTATTTAACTCAAACCTCTCTTATTATTGACTTGAAGTATTCACACATTTACGAAACTCTTGACATCGGGCTATGCAATGAGAAAACATCTCTAAATACAGTGTAAGTAACGATGCATAATAATTCTGTTTTTAATTATTAGGAAGGAAGTTATTGCTCACAATCACGATGCGTGGGATTACAGCTTGGAAGGAAGAGAGAGACTTCCGGTGCCAAAGAATCGCTCTTGGACGTTGTCTTCATATTCCTTTAACACTCATCCTGAACAGAACGACTTTCGTTTTCCAAGATCAGATCCTCGACTCAAATTTCGTTACATGCGATCAATGGTCTAAGCTAACTAACGACTAAAAGTAATTAATCAGAACAAACGCTGGGTTTTTGTGCATCTTTTAGCTTAGAAATTGTTTTTAACAGGTTTTTGTATGCGCGTTTTTGCAGGTAGTTCACGGATATTAAGCACAATATGCTGAATAAAACATCTTGTGTTAGTCAATCATAGAAAAGGACTTTAGAAATGTTCCTAAGTCCGTATTATAGACGAATTCGCGAATTGACACTATACACTATACATAGTATACAGCCTGCTTGTTTTGAATGCATTTAACTCTGTAAGTTGCATCGATATTTTTGCGTCTTAGGTGTTCTAACAAAATTTTCAATTCTCAGCCGGAGTAGAATAGAATTCACCAACTTTAAAAATCGTGTAATGCTGTAGAATCTATGTTTTACTGTTGATATTACTGGAGATGTGATATGCTGGCGATTAGATATTGATTACACTTAGACTGCTTTAGACGTTTAAAGGAAGTGGGGTAGCCTAAATTTTAATTACCGAGGTAGATCGGAACATGTGCGAAATTGCGAATATCTCTAGTATGTAGCAGTGAGAGGATGTTATGGTTACAATTATTGGTAGACTAGATTTGGTCAGTGTAAAACTGGTCTTATTATAGCGGTTTTAAACTTTCTTTCTATCTTTGCTGGTTGGGACTTGACTTCGGTATGACGTCACCAGCGGACTTTATATGTTGGAAATTTTGAAAGAGCTGACATTTGCCTAGATTCCGCGTAGTTTGGTCGTTTGTGGTAGTTTGTGTAGTCGTTGAAGAAGGATTTGTAAAGCATCTGTTTGCGCTACGTCTCGTGATTTGAAATGCCATTATTATATTAGTAGGCATAGCGTGGAAATTTAAGAAAATAAGGCAGATTTTGGTACCAAATCACGAGAACTGACACTCTGGACTTTACATATTCATCAAAATATGCCTACACATTAAAACATCGAATTTAAACAAATGTCAGACATCAGAAATGTAAATGACATGTTTTCATTTCCATTAAAATCGGAAAAATGAGCACAAAAACACTTCTTATCATATTTTGCTGTTTTTCTAGCAATGTAATTTCCGACTTCCGACTCATTTCGATTCATTGGGTCACATAATTATTAACTACAGCTGATCGGACTGCAAATCGGATTTGAGCGTGAGCTACGAAGAGAGAGCGTGAGCCGATTCCATTAATTAATTATCTGTGTTAGACTGTGTAGTGTGTAGGCCTACATACACATGGAATGCACGCGGGCCCATAACTGTTCTGCATTGGGGTTCAGCTAAAAGACTTGTACCCGATGAACGCAAGCAACGAGGTTACGAGGTAGAATGTAAGGAGTTAGTATATAGTGACTGAATGTAGGATGGTGTGTTGGTGCTGAAGGATTTTTAGGTGAAACGGGCCAATTTGAATTTTACCCTGCACTGAACAGGAAGCCAATGCATCGATGGAGTAGGACTGAGGAACTTGTTCGTAATGTGACGCGAAGCACTACCCGAGCTGAAGAGTTTTGAATTCGATGCAGCCTGTTCAGCTCATCGTCTGAAAGTCCAACGAAAATCGAATTAGCATAGGCCTACACAATGTAGTCAGATCGAGAGGCGACACGAGAACAGAATCTGATAATGGTTTGTGACATAATTATGCATAGTCATGGCCGACCTGATGTGACGTAGGCTATGATCAATTTGTCCTAACATGGTATAAACAATATTTACAGATGCTTGCTATGTGTGGGCGAAATGTGATCTTACTGTCTAGCATTACTGCATGTGTTTTGACAGTATCTAACAAGATCACCAATTACATTATGATTAGGCGATTAATATTATTATTATACAGCGGAGTTGCAAAGCAAAAACCGGGCTTCATATTATGTTTTTTAATCATCGGCCGGTTCGCTCGAAGTGGCTCTGAGCACCAGCAGATCTAGAAGACCTATGACATACAGCAGCTAACCTTCTGTCCATTATCTCCGAAAGAAAAAGAGGTTTAATCATACCGAACCTGACCATTAAAAATAATAGCAACAAAAACAACAACAATAATAATAAAAGTAAATCTCTTCGGTCAGCATCTGTTTGAAAGTTTTTTTGTTCCTGGTACAAGTCCTGTCTTTGGTCGGCGTTCTTTTACTTTTGTTGGTCCATTCATCTGTAACTCTCTGCATCCTCACGTTCGTAACTCTCTTAGTCGAGAGCCGATACTGTCTTTCGCTCTAAACTGAAAAATTATTGTCTTTCCAATCTACCTATAGTCCTATAAGCTTAGTTATTATTTGGCTGCCGAACTTCACTGTGCATTTCTGAGTTTTAGAAGAAGGGCATTATCAAATTTAAGTTGTATTGTATTGTTTGTAAAAGCCTGAAGGATCACTTGGCCTATATCAATGGCTATATATTTCGTGTGAAAAAATAATAACAATAATAGCAATAATTCAATCATTCTGAGCACCATTAGACTATAACTGCAGCGACTGGTCTACTCGCCAGGTGGCCACCTATTCTTGATCCTAGTTCTTGCTTTTCAGGGATTTCGAACAAGGCCACCTGCGAGGGCGCTAACTGTTGGGCGGGAGTATACTTCTTCCAGTGGTCGGACGGGGCAAACCTTGCCTCAGGTTCCCTAGATGGATATGGATCCTCAGGGGCCCGGCCCATCGCCTTGGTTCCCTCTTCCGGGGAGAATTGGGCCCTTAGACCAAATACGGTACCAGGATCGGCAGGAGTGGAGGCTGGACATAGTCCCACGGTCGTTTGGTCGACGACGACAGCCCCTCGAAATGGCTCATCTGGGTTCAGTTCCCACTCAACAGGTTTTTGGGACCCAACTCCCCTCGAAAGGAATTCAGTTAGGCTACTTAACTCATTCTTCAATTCTCCTATTCCCTCCTGATTGTTCACTATGGTAGAGACCAAACCCTCGAAGTGTTTCTGGCGCTCCATAATTTCTGTTAGGCAGCTAGACCATTTCTCTATCTTCTCCTCTTGCTCCTTAATTCTATCCGAAAGGTTCCCATTTATTTCTATTGACTGAGTTGAGTGGGAGTCCTCTTGTTCCCCTTCCCCTGTTTCCTTCTCTTCAACCTCCTCTGTCTCTGACAATCCACTTTCTGACATTGTATTTGGTGACTAGCAATTCAATAACTTCTTCCAGTTATTTTCTTAATTTATTATTTATAATTAGCATTTAAAACAGAATGTTTTAAGGTACATCAACAAATACAGCCTAAAGACGCCTGATAAACAGCTGACATCTAGTTTGTTATTATAATAGCGAAAAGATCTCCTCGGGATCTTTTAACAGTATTTATTGTAATAAGGGAATGATCTCCTCGGGATCATTTGTACAGTATTTATTGCCCTAATATTTGTACAGACTACTTTGCGTTTAGAGTTCTGAGTAACAGTTTATTATTTATTAATTACCGAAAGGGTTATTCGCACGAGGTATAATTTTAGAGAGGCCTAGTATTTCTACTAAATTATCGCAACGATTTTTATGATAGCCAGATTAATACAATGTAGTTTCACTTCCCTGTCAATCCAGAAATATTTATGTATCGAAACGTCCAGCTTGCGGTAGACAGATATTTTGCGATGTTTCAATTCAACCCACGACAGTTCAGAATATCGTTCAATGTATATAAGAAACTCAGAAGGTAACACACAGCAAAATAAATGAAATCCGTTTCCAACTTAATCGCGGAAGAACAGATATAATAATTATTTGCACACAAAGTGCTAAACTTTCACTAAGAAAATTACACGTCCTTCACTCTCAACGATTTTCCTTCAACTGACCATGCACCGGCGCCACCCGGCCCACGTGACAAGCGGGAAGCCTCGTGATTGGCCAAGAGCACAACAGCTCACCTCACGCCACGTCCGCAGTGCAGTTTTTAAAGCGCAATATCTATACATAGATATTACGTAACCGATAATAGGCTAAATATAGAACTTCGAGTGCGAACCAAAATTAAGCAGGAATAAAATATATATTGCAACGATCCACGATCGTTACACTCTCCCCCCCTAATTCTAATTTTTCAGAACTGAAAAATTGCCGTAACACGGAGATTAATAAACATTGCAACATTAATTACAACTGAACTCTTAACTACCAAATAACAGAACATTTACTATTCGGATCTACTTTATAAAATCGTTAATTGGTGACCCAAGGCACAAAGCAATTTTGGACAACCGTACCTCGGTTTGTTCACAACAAGGTTGGCCAGAACCAGGTAGCTTTCCGTATGGTAAACAGGGTGGCAACGATTATTTCTACTTGCCACCAATCTCTTCCCGTAGGGTCCAACAGGTCTGTTAGGGAAACCAAAAATACCTCCAAAGGAACTATCCCCTCAAGAGCTAAAAATCTGTGGGAGATTTCAACGGCCAAGGACCAACTCCGAAAGCTCCAGAGGTTATCCCCTTTCCAAGGCTGTAGACTGATCCCGCCCTCGCAGCATAAACCGAGTCAGGAGTGACACACAGTGCTATATCATCAATTGTACAGAGTCACTTACAAGAGAAAGTCCTCTAATCTCAAAATCATGCTCTGACACATATACCAACAAATCACTTAGAACAATGCAGTAAAGGCGCTACACAAAGTTTCAAACACACAAAGAAAAACACCAAAAGGGGGTTTAACCTACGCGCACCACCTTACTCTACCTTACTCCCTATACCTGGCGGGACGTACGATTTCCCTTCGGGGTCTCTCGGCGGAGCTGGGCCATCCTTCCTCCAAAGGGTCGGCGACAGCTAGCCTCTCTATGTCCCCCGGTCCTATAGGGTCAGGCACGGGCCTCACGTCCCAATCCTTAGGTGGCTGCCCGTTAAATAGCTTCAGTTTATCCACGTAAACCAGTTGAGGCTGGGAACGCACGGTTTTCTGTATCTTGTACAGGACGGGGCTCAGCTGCTCCACTACTTTGTAGGGGCCAGTGTACAGTTTGTTCCACTTGTCCTTGATCCCGGGGCGCCTCCGTGGGTAAAAGTACCAAACCCAGGTGCCTATTGGGAACTTGGCCGCCTTCACCCTCATATCATAACGAAAGTTCCGAGTGGTGGCCTGCCGCTTCATACAACTCCGGGCCAGCTCAAAATCCTTTTGTATAGTTTCGACTTGGTTTTGGACGAAATCATCGGTACTTGACAGAACATTGGTAACACGAACATCGCCTAACACCAGATCGATTGGTAGACAGAGTTCTCGTGACAGAAAGAGCCGGTTCGGGGTGAAACCGGTACTCTCATTTTCACTGGCTCTGTAGGCGGCCAGGACGTAGGGTAGGTGCACGTCCCAATCCCGTTGGTTCTGGGCTACCACCTTCCCTAGCATAGTGTTCAGAGTCCGATGAAATCTTTCCACGGTTCCGTTGGTGCTCGGCTTGTATGGTGTTGTGCGGATTTTATCAATCTGCAGTCGTTGGCATATATCCTTGAACAAGGCCGCCCAGAAACAAGGGCCTTGATCCGTCAAAATCTGTCTCGGACATCCAAACCGACTCAAAACCTGTTCGACCAGAACCCGGGCAACCGTGGCGGCTTCTTGGTTCCTAATCGGGTGTGCCTCTGCCCATCGTGTAAAATGATCCACGGCTGTTAATATGTACCTATAGCCTCGGCTGGAAGGGGGGTGTGGTCCCGTAATGTCCACCCCTAAACACTCCATCGGTGCGCCTACTGTCATCGACTGTAGCTTCCCTTGTTTGGGTGGTTTTCCCCGAATGTACTGAGCGCAAGGCACACAGCGTCGTAGTTCGGAATTTACGTCTTCTCTCCACCCCGGCCAGTATGCCCTCTTCTGAAGCTGTGAGAGTGTTCGCCGAATCCCCATGTGTCCGCCGGTTATTCCCTCGTGAGCCAATTTTACAATGGTGGTACGTCGCCCTGGCGGCGGGATCAGCTGGTGATTTTTTACCCTGCTATCCTCTGGGTCGACCCAGTGTCTGATCAGCAAACCGTCCTTGACCTCTAGTTGTGGCCACTGGGCGGCCAGCACTTTCACGGTTCCACTTTGGCTCCGCAGCTCATCATACGACGGTGGTTCGTTCGATACTACCTTCTTCCGGAAGATCCAACCGAGATCAGCGTCTGCTCGTTGCTCCTCCCCGATGGTCGTTCTATTCCAGTCCGACGGTAACTCCGGTGGTTCGGTGGCACCTCTCTGTAATTCCCTCACGAGTTGAGCTCGGTGGGGAAGACGGGACATCGCATCGGCGTTACTATGAGCGGTTCCAGCACGGTGCTGGATGTCGAATGTAAATTCCTCCGTTATAGCCAGCCACCGAGCCTGTTGGCCGATAGGGAGCGGGGTACGTCTCAGCCATTGTAAGGCCGAGTGGTCTGTCCGAAGCAGGAACCGCCGCCCTAGCAAATACTGTCGGTAAGTCTTCAAAAAATGGACGATCGCCAGCAGTTCTCTCCTGGTGACATCGTAGTTTTGCTCGGCCATGGAGCAAAGTCGACTTCCATAGCAGACGACCCGTTCCTGACCTCCCTGGACCTGGGAGAGTACGGCTCCTATAGCATCTCCAGATGCGTCGGTATCCAGGATATATAGGTCGGTGTCATTCGGCAGGGCCAAGATCGGAGTCGCAGTCAACAGTCGTTTCAGGTCCATGAAAGCAATTTCGCAGGCTTCCGACCACAGGAAACGGCACCCTTTTCGAGTCAACGCATGTAGCGGCTTTGCCACCTTCGAGAATTCAGGAACGAATTTCCTATAGTACGAACATAACCCGAGGAAGGCACGGACATCCCGTAGTTTCTCCGGCGTCGGCCATGATAACACCGCTTCAGTCTTCTCTGGGTTAGTCTCGATCCCCTTTTCGCTCACTACATAACCTAGGAATAATACCTGGCGCTGCAGTAGATGGCATTTGGAGGGTTTCAGTTTCAACCCTACAGCTGCCAACCGCTCCAGTACTTGAGTTAAACGGTTGAGGTGGGTCTCCAGATCTTCCGCAAAAACGATGATGTCATCGAGGTAGATAAGACATACCTCAAAATTTAGTCCGGCCGTGACCAAATTCATCATTCGTGAGAAAGTCGCAGGCGAGTTACATAGGCCAAATGGTAAGACGCGGAATTGAAAACTTCCCCGCCTGGTGACGAAAGCTGTTTTAGGCCGATCTTTAGGATGAACGGCTACTTGGTGGTATCCTGCTCGTAGATCAAAAGTGCTGAACCACTTCGCTCCTGATAGGGTATCCAGGCTTTCACTAATGAGCGGTAGTGGGTACGCATCTTTCCGGGTTTTGGTATTCACGGCACGATAGTCGACGCAAAACCTAGGGGTTCCGTCCTTCTTCTGAACCATAACCACATTACTGGCCCAGGCCGAGGTGGAGGGTTCGATTAGCCTCTGTTGCAGCATTTGGTCGACCTGTTCGTCGATAACCGGTAGCAGGGTAAGTGGTTGACGGCGAAGCGATTGTCGGACGGGACTTTCGTTCCCGGTTTCTATTTCGTGTTGTATGACTTTGGTGAATCCCAAATCCCACTCGCTTATGGAGAATGCTTTTTGATGTTCCAGAATGGTTAGACGGAGTCGGTTCTGGATAGCCTCCGGGACGTCTGATGCGATTTCTGTCCACAATGGAGAGAGTATATTCGTAAAATCAGTTTCAGTAGGCGGGCGAGGTTGTTCAGAGACCGTAGCATATCCACTGATAGGACTCGGTGTCGACTCTTCACCCATTACTGTGACGACTTCGGCAGTACACTGTACTGCTTTTCCGATCCAGATGGGTTGATCGGTCGGGTTCATCACTCGGATCGGTATATCGTAATTCCGGTCCGGGAGCAAAGTCCCCGCCAGTATAAGCCCCGACTGAAGTAGTTCAGGATTCACGGCCCACTGCTTCCGAAGTTCGTTCAGCGTAGGCAATATGGCTTGAGCTTCCACATCCCTCTCGGTATTTGGGGCGATGAGGGTATCCCGCGAAATTACTATTCGCCGGCACCAGCCGGAGCGCGGTTTGCTGTGCACCGTGAAACGGCTGTTCCCGACCCAGACCCAGTTACGGCCAATGTGCCACATAACATTCTCCTCTTTCATCCACGATAATCCCAGGATAATCTCCGAGACCTGTTCGGTCACCAGGCAAGAAATCTCGAACGATCGTCCCTCGATCTGCAAGCGTAATGTCGATTCGCCCAGTACACGTATACCGGACCCGTTGGCGGCTTGAACTAACTGTGTTGACCCACGAAGTTCTGTCGGATGGAACAGGGTGGCCGGACACAAAGTCAATTCACATCCCGTGTCAAGTAAGGCTAGCAACTTCTTTCCCTTGACCGTGACGGACAGATAGGCCTCGTTATTCCCTTTTACGTGTCTCGCAGTATGTATCCCGTTTCCAACGTTCCTCCCTTCTCCCTCCGTATCAGTGATATCGATTGGTCTCTCTGGACAAGCTCGGACTAGATGTCCCGGGCGATTGCACCGATAGCAAAGCCGTTTTCGGAAAGAACTCCGGAACGTATGATCTCCTCGGGGTTTCTGACGACGATTGTTGTAGACTATTTTCTGTCTCGGGGTTACTGGTCGCTGATTTCGACCCGCCTGCCCATAGCTTAACCTATGGTCAATGTGGTCGAGTCTCTGCTCCAGTCGGTTCAAGCGTTCCCCTAGTTCCGGGCAAGGTCTCGGTGTCATGTTGATTACTGGCGGATTTTCTTTGATTACCTTAGTATAGTTGAAACTATTGCGATCTCTAAGGCTGTCATCGTCAGCCCGACTATAGCTTTCTAGTCGTACCGCCAAGTTGTACGCTTGGTCTAAAGTGTTAGGCTCTCGTTCACGAACTTTTAGGGCTAAGTCTCTATCGAGTAAAGCATCGAGGAAGGCGCGGATAGCTATCGTTTCACTGTGTTTAGATGTTGGACCCGGAAAGGCCAGAATCATGAGTTTACGTATGTCGTGTGCTACCGAGCCTAATTCTTCTCCAACCTTTTGTCGTCGAGTGTTCAGCTGAGTTTGATATAATGCAGCTTGTTCGGTGCTTCCATACCTGCTTTTCAGACGAGCAACCAAATCAGAACATGTGACCACAGCTTCAGAATTGAATTCATGCAGCAACTGATCCACAGGTTCTACCAGAGCACAGGTTAATTGAGCAAACTTTTCTTCTTCTGACCACTCGTTACTCTTCGCACAAACGTCGAATTTCTTCATGAAAACCTCAACGGAAGTCCTGCCATCATATGTGCCCAATTTAGTGAACTGTCTGGGTTTCTGCGGTCTCGATGAAGCGACATCGATTTTCGTTTCATCCCCCGAAGTAACAGTTCTTTCAGAAGTTCTTACCGGTAGAGCTCTTGAAGTCGGCCAGTTGATTACAGTTTCAGGCCCAGAGGCCATCGTAAATTCTGAACGATGATTCCATTGTGTTGTATCAATGCCAGGAATTCCCACAGCAGCGACAGAAATTGATGATGGTGACAATTTTTTTTCAGCTTGCAAATTTTTCTCCAGTAGAAATTTTTGTTCATCTTGTGTGTAGGGAACGGTGGCAGCCCAAGAATGTCCAGGTGGCAGACGACTGGGACGTGCACTCGCAGTCGGCAAAAGATAGCGACTGGATGCCAAGGAAACACAAGGTCGTTTATCTGAAACTAAACACTGAGTATTAGATTTCATTCCGTACCTATTTTCCTCTATCACTAACGATGACAATTCTCGATTTAATTCATGCAATGGACGCATATCAGTCACCTCGGACTCTTCACTATCGAGTTCATGATTAGCTAAACGAGTTTGTAATCTAGACTGTTTTTGGCGCAGGTAAGTCTCAAAATTGCAGTCCCTCGAATTAGCAATTGTGTCACTAAGACAGACAGATTTTATTGGTTCTTGCATAATTCTCTTTTCACCTGATCTAGTTTGTACATTTAGCGTTTCAGACATTTTCGGTCTAGCACCATAGTACTCAACGGGAGTTTCGTATTCTGACATTTTATCCATAGAAAATTTTATTTCCTCTCCCATCCTTTCTTCTATCCATCTTTCCGTTTCTTTCTCTGTCCTTGACCTTGGAAGTTCTCCAGTTTTCACCCCACTTCTGGTACCAATTGTAGCGACTGGTCTACTCGCCAGGTGGCCACCTATTCTTGATCCTAGTTCTTGCTTTTCAGGGATTTCGAACAAGGCCACCTGCGAGGGCGCTAACTGTTGGGCGGGAGTATACTTCTTCCAGTGGTCGGACGGGGCAAACCTTGCCCCAGGTTCCCTAGATGGATATGGATCCTCAGGGGCCCGGCCCATCGCCTTGGTTCCCTCTTCCGGGGAGAATTGGGCCCTTAGACCAAATACGGTACCAGGATCGGCAGGAGTGGAGGCTGGACATAGTCCCACGGTCGTTTGGTCGACGACGACAGCCCCTCGAAATGGCTCATCTGGGTTCAGTTCCCACTCAACAGGTTTTTGGGACCCAACTCCCCTCGAAAGGAATTCAGTTAGGCTACTTAACTCATTCTTCAATTCTCCTATTCCCTCCTGATTGTTCACTATGGTAGAGACCAAACCCTCGAAGTGTTTCTGGCGCTCCATAATTTCTGTTAGGCAGCTAGACCATTTCTCTATCTTCTCCTCTTGCTCCTTAATTCTATCCGAAAGGTTCCCATTTATTTCTATTGACTGAGTTGAGTGGGAATCCTCTTGTTCCCCTTCCCCTGTTTCCTTCTCTTCAACCTCCTCTGTCTCTGACAATCCACTTTCTGACATTGTATTTGGTGACTAGCAATTCAATAACTTCTTCCAGTTATTTTCTTAATTTATTATTTATAATTAGCATTTAAAACAGAATGTTTTAAGGTACATCAACAAATACAGCCTAAAGACGCCTGATAAACAGCTGACATCTAGTTTGTTATTATAATAGCGAAAAGATCTCCTCGGGATCTTTTAACAGTATTTATTGTAATAAGGGAATGATCTCCTCGGGATCATTTTTACAGTATTTATTGCCCTAATATTTGTACAGACTACTTTGCGTTTAAAGTTCTGAGTAACAGTTTATTATTTATTAATTACCGAAAGGGTTATTCGCACGAGGTATAATTTTAGAGAGGCCTAGTATTTCTACTAAATTATCGCAACGATTTTTATGATAGCCAGATTAATATAATGTAGTTTCACTTCCCTGTCAATCCAGAAATATTTATGTATCGAAACGTCCAGCTTGCGGTAGACAGATATTTTGCGATGTTTCAATTCAACCCACGACAGTTCAGAATATCGTTCAATGTATATAAGAAACTCAGAAGGTAACACACAGCAAAATAAATGAAATCCGTTTCCAACTTAATCGCGGAAGAACAGATATAATAATTATTTGCACACAAAGTGCTAAACTTTCACTAAGAAAATTACACGTCCTTCACTCTCAACGATTTTCCTTCAACTGACCATGCACCGGCGCCACCCGGCCCACGTGACAAGCGGGAAGCCTCGTGATTGGCCAAGAGCACAACAGCTCACCTCACGCCACGTCCGCAGTGCAGTTTTTAAAGCGCAATATCTATACATAGATATTACGTAACCGATAATAGGCTAAATATAGAACTTCGAGTGCGAACCAAAATTAAGCAGGAATAAAATATATATTGCAACGATCCACGATCGTTACATAACGCCCCTTCAAGAAGCTTCTCAGTGGCTCTTCCAGCTCAGCCACGGCAAAAGAAAAAGACTTGAGAGATTTATGAATCAGAGTTTGATTTGGTATACATGTAATAAACGCATCGTTGAAGTGATAATTATCATTCCAAATGGACGGCCCTACAACCGAGAAAGCTCGGCGTGGGCTGGCCGCTAATTATAAGCGAGCCCGTGTAACTAGGAGTTGCCCCTTCATAGCAGAGGGAAGATGGTGACGTCGTTCAGCCTCAGAGACTGGACAACAGAGATCGCGTAGGTAGGATGGAGCACAACCGATTGTTGTATGTTTGTATGTGCACTTGTTACAGCGCCCCTTCAAGCTCACTATTCAGAGGCGCTCCCGACTAAGCGAGGACACTGCATCGGAGTTTCATGCCGAAGCGCCTGAGCAATTGCGAATGAAGGACTTGAATTTTTGTGGCTGCTCTGATAATTCAATGCAATATCAATATTTTCTCATTACGAGAAGGCCTATAATAATTTATCTTAACACTCCAACGAAACAGCAGCAGCAGCACTCAGCTGCTGAACATCATAAAAAGAAATTGTTATTGCAGTTTTACTTATAGGTCTAATCATTGAAACAGATATCAGCATAAGATGCTGCCATTACAATCATTGGAATTTTAAAGGAATTAAGGAGCGGGGCGGTAGGCTACACAGACTACACACTGTAGGCCTATTACCATAGGCGTAGGGGACATTTCAGCGTTGGGGGGGCAAAAATGAGACTTTTGCCCGAAAGGTTTTTTGTCCTCCGGCCGAAATCTTGAGAAAATTCCCGTTACGTTTGCCCGAAAATTCTGACGTTTTTTTTAGTCATCCGGTCGAAATCTTCTGAAATTTTTCGTTACTTTTTGCCCGAAAGTTGTTCGGGCAAGTCTGATTTTTCGGGCAAAAAGACCCAGAAAAATTAAATAAGTAAATTTTTAAAAAAGCTTTTTTAAAATTTTTCGGGCCTGCTTGCCCGAAAAATAAGACTTCCCCGAAATTTGGGGGGGCATTTGCCCCCCCTGGACCCCCGTCTCCTACGCCTATGCCTATTACCAAAATGTATGTTGGAATCCAGTATTGACAAGAACCAAAGTAAGGCTGTATGAATCTCTGGTTATAGCCTACCAGTGCTGCTATACGGCTCAGAATGTTGGTGCCTGAGAAAAGAAGATGAAAGAAGACTGCTGCAGTAGCAGAGAGGTATACTGTGCAGATCGAGGATAGAAAGAACACGCAACGAAATAACTCGTGAAGAAACCGGACAAAAAGAAACAGTAATCGACAGAATCAGGAAGAGAAGGCTGACTTGGTTCGGACATGTAACACGGATGGAGGAGAAACGACTGCCAGCGACAGTGCTATATGGACAAACCGAGGGAAAAAGAAGCAGAGGAAGACCAACAAAGACATGGATGAAGAACGTGATGGAAGACCTAGAAATGAAGGGCTAGGACATAGGAAGAGCAGTGGATAAGACGAGAGACAGAGCAACTTGTCAGCATGCGCTTGACGGAGGAGAAATTGGATGTTGGAATCATTACGAAGTCTTTTGCTTGAATTAAAATTTGGAAATTACATGCGTAGGTTTAATCAAACTGGAAAGTTTGGTTGATTAAACGCAAAAATACCCCATCCATCTTCGGCGCTACGCACCTCGGCGATCGTCCGTTGAACTCACGTTCGTCCCCAGATCTTGATTTCCACTCCTCCAGATTACTGTAACACTGTATGTATATTGCACCTCTCCAAGAAAAAACCGACTGAGATGAAACAACAGCTTCAAATTTTACTTTGCTATGATCTCTAGGAGCACCTTACAGTAAGAATCAGGTGATAAGATGTTAGGCGCAATAACTCATTAAACAAATCTCAGGTGTGTATCACTGATCACCAGATGGATTTTAATCTTCACGTCTTGCCAAACCGCATAGGCGTACGAGGCGGGGTTGCAGGGGGGCAAATGCCCCCCCCCCAAATTCGGGCGTTTGGTGGTTTTGTTCGGAAAAAAAACCGCGAACAACCAAAAAAAGGTCGTCAACTTTCGGGCAAGTCAGGTTTTTCGGGCAAACACAGACCCGAACGACTAAAAAATAAAAAAGGTCGTCAACTTTCGGGCAAGTCAGGATGTTCGGGCAAACACAGACCCGAACGACTAAAAAAAACTTTTTCACGGATGTATTTTTCGGGCAGAAGTTCAACCTTTGCCCCCCCCCCCCCCCCACTGCTGAAATCTCCCGTACGCCTATGCCAAACCGTCACCCTTAGACTTCACTCATGTTTAGCCTATGACCTTCGCTATGTTCCTACATGCATAATATTATGCCCTCTCTAGACACGCGTGATCATTTGTCATTTGGTCATGATGATATCGCGAGTAAGTGTTGCTACAAGAACGCGGCCTCCACTTCAATCGATTGTGCAATGTGCAGTGGACGTCGATGAAAAGACCGTTAGCCTACTATTATCATTACTATTATCGTTACTATTATCATTACTATTATTATGGGGCTATTGGCTTTTTCATTGACCCTCATGACAGCTGACACACCGCGACTGATCACAACAAGTTCAGCAGAAACATATTAAAAAGTATTATAAGAACTTAAACCAGTTTTAACCGTGGCATCTGCAATGCTATAATCATGCCGTTGCTTATAATTCGTGGATGTCACTGAGTCGTAAATTATTTTCAGCCTTCACACTAACACTAGATTCTGTGGAAAATGTCTTCGCTATTAATGACCTCGCTGCTCGAGATGTGCAGTTATTGTATTGAAACGTCCGCATTGATTAATGCGAAAGGCGCTGCTCAGATTCATCATAACACCGCTATAGCTGACATTACGGGCGTTTATGACATCAATACCATCCCTTATAATAAAGTAGGCCTAACACAAGGATATTATTATGAACATAACGTAATGCACAAAATATATACATGTGGCCTATCTTGGATGTGCCTGGTTAGATGTTTTCAGTGCTGGGGTAGCCTACCTTTAGGCTTACTGTTTTTAAATGTTTCAATGCAAAACATTCTTATGTGACCCGCCATCCCAAAACTTTATGCGTCGTTCCAGTCACTACGTTCAAGACTCACGAAGAGCTTAGTTCCATATTGCTCTGTCACCTATTAATCATTCTGGCCAACTACAAGCAACACTGAGTAGATATCTTGAAGAGGCGCTATATAAATTCTCAGAATGAATTAGCGAATGAATGAATATTTTTACTGTACAGTTGATGAACGCCTGTCATCTATGCATTTCAGTGGATTGGCCACAACCCAGATACTTATTAAGAGGCTATCATGGTTCTCGATTCGAGCCAAAGACTGCGTTTGCTTTCACACATCCCTTTCTAGCAACGGCCTCGCAGATAGGCTATAATAGCTGTGAATCTTTCAGCTTCTTAGAGCAACCCTTGGATAATAAACTCACATGCAGACGGCACATAACAAACTATTTTTACAAATCTCGTGTATGTCACGTCTGGGCAATTATACGCAATTATAGGCCTACGTAACATCCGTTCTGCTTTAACTTTACCTAAGAGTAGGCCTGTGATAACCTCCTTGTGATCACCTCCTCCTATCAGTCTCTTCGGAAGCTTCTTCGTATAAGTTCGTGGTAGCATAGGCCTATCCCTAGATAACTGTTTCATTAGCTAAATGGCTAGGTAAAGAATCTACAGACTTTCACTGTTTTGTAACCAATAACGACGTCGTGTTTAAGTCTTCTTATTATACTCCAAAATCCGATGTAAAGTAAAACGATCAGCAACAACACAACAATGACTACACTTGCGTTATCATAACAACTACACGACTACTACCTTCATCAGTCTACTCTATCGCAACTCAACAACAACTATTACAGCCTATCTCAACGGCTCTCAACACACAACACTCCTTCTTCACTTCCACTCCCTCCTTGTACATTCAACGTACGCTCGTCTAGACATCACGCGCTGTCCAGACAATCACCTGTCCAGACGCCGCGCGCCAATTTGCAGTTGGCCTACTTGCGTCGCTGTACGACAATCGTCGTGCACTGATTAAATTAGCTTACATTACCTCCTTCCTTTCTTTTGAAGAGAGCTAATTAATCTTAAAAATTAGCGAACGTATAATGCTTAAACTAATAACAAACAATTCCTATACTAAATGCAATCACAAAATATCTTATACTACAATCTCGATAAGCAGTCCGCTACTACATTCAGCTTTCCCTTCTTATAGTTCAACAGAATGTCAAAATTTTGCAATGATAAAGACCATCGGACTAACTTAGCAGACTTCGACATTGACTCAGTCAAATAAACTAAAGGATTATGGTCAGTGAACACATTAATCTTGGAACCAATAATAATTTCTTTCAATTTGTTTAAAGCCCATATGATTGCATAGGCTTCCTTCTCAATCGTCGCCCATCTCCTCTGGGTATCTGTCAGCTTCTGACTGATAAATGAAACGGGACGTTCTATCCCCTCATCGTCCACTTGTGACAGCACAGCCCCCACAGCAAAATCACTGCTATCACAGTACAAATTAAATGGTTTGCCAACCTCGAACATGTATAAAATCACATTTGATAAAACAATTTCTTTAAGAGAATCAAAAGACTTCTGGTGGTCCTCAGTCCAAACAATGTTCTCAGGTGTCTGCTTGCTAGTTAAATCTGTTAATGGTTTAGCAATTTCAGCAAAATTACAGATAAATTGTCTGTAAAAACCAAAAAATCCTAACACTTGCTTCACTTGCTTCTTCGTTTCAGGGTTTTTTAAATTAATCCAACTGTCAATCCTATCTGGATTCATCATCTTCTTCCCTGATCCTATGAGGTTACCGATGAATTTCACCTCACTCTTACCAAACACACATTTCTTCAAGTTCAAGGTTACATTATGCAGTCTTATTTGTTTCAAAAACAATTCTAAATGTTTCAAATGAATGTTCCAATCATCAGAATGTACTGCAATGTCATCAACATAGGGTTCAGTAAATGCATTAATCGGTTGCAAAATCATGTTTATTGCTTTTACAAAAGTCCGTCCAGAGTTAATCATGCCAAAAGGGACACGTGTAAATTCGTACAGTCCATTATGGGTAACGAATGCGGTTTTCCATTGGTCGGATTTCTTCACAGGACAAGTCCAGTAAGCACTGCGACAGTCCAAGACGGAAATAAACTTGGATTTCCCGACTTTGCTCAGCACGTCGTTGACGATCGGCATGGGATATCGACAATTTTCAGTATATGAATTCACGTACCTGTAGTCGCACGCGAGTCTCAAGGATCCGTCCTTCTTCTTGACGATGACCAGCGGACTTGCCATTCTGCTCGACGAAGGTTGAATGATGTTTGCTTTCAGCATCTCTTGTATTTGTTTGTCCACTTCTGCGCGGTATATCAGCGGTATTCGATAAGCCATGAACTCCTTCTCTCGAAAGTCTGGTCTCAGCACCACTTCGTGTTCTACCAATGTACATAATCCAGGTTTGTCCGAAAATCTGTCTGCATAACGGTTCAGTACATCAAGTAGCTGTTTCTGTTGCTCGCTCGTAAGATGTCCGATCTGTTCATAGTCCAATTGCAGCGATTTCTGTGTTGTCTCTGCGTGGTCTTCTTTCAATGGTAGCTCTACCACTGATCCGAATTCGTCGTCCTCTTCCACGATGAGACCACACGATAATGTTCTTGCGATGAACTTCCTCATTTTGTTGGCATGGACGATTCGTCGGCCGTTTTCATTCATGTCCACCAGATACGAATACTTGGATCTTCTTTGTAGCACTGTACATGGACCATGCCATCGTGAGATCAATTTATTGGTTGACGTTGGATACAGGACGATGACGTTTTCTCCTGGTTCGAATTCTTTATCCTTGGCCCTCTTGTTGTATTGACTGGCGTATTGTTTTTGCTTTTCCTCTGCACAATTGTCAGCAAATATCAAAGCTTTCTCCATGTCTGCTCTTAAGTTCTTCAGGTACTTTGCTGGTTGTACTCCAATGTTTGGCGGTAGATTTATTTCTTTGGTCCAGCTTTCCTTTAAGATAGTTAATGGTCCTCTTGGCATTTTTCCATACACCAGCAGATATGGTGCCACTCCTGTCGTTGCGTTAGGAACTTCTCTCAATGCCCATACGGTAAACGGAATGATTTTATGCCACTGTCTTGGATTTTCCACAATGACATGATGTACCATCTTCTTGAACGTCTGGTTCCATCTCTCGACTAATCCGGCTGCCTCTGGATGCCCCGGTGAATCGAATCGTGGACAGCATCCCATCAATTTCAAAAATTCTCTTGTAAGACTGGCTGTAAAATTTGTGCCTCTATCGCTGGTGATCACAGATGGCACCCCCACGTCAATGAATAGCTTCATCAAAGCTTCGCACACAGCCTTAGCAGTCAATGACTTCAGCAAAAAGATTGTCGGCCATCTTGTACATGAATCCACTATGCACAAGCAATACTTATGCCCAGCTGCTGACTTCGGTTCTATTGGGCCTACCACGTCCATAGTCATCCGTCGGAATGGAACATCTTCCCTTGGAATTGGTGTAATCGGCACTCGATCCATCACCAAACTTCGTGCCTTCAGCTGACACTTCTCACAGGACTTACAAAATTTCACCACGTCTCGACGCATCTTTGGCCAGACAAAGGACAACTTGATTCTCTCTCGTGTCTTCTCTTCTCCCAAGTGCCCGCCAAATACTGACTCGTGAGCTAATTCCATTACTTGAATTCTTCTCTCTTTCGGTAACACCAACTGGTACACTAGCTGATCCAGCATTTGATGCTTCTTATACATCAATCCATTCACCACGCTAAACTCTGATCCTTTGTCTTCAGCGATCCTCCACCACGATTTCAGTGACTCGTCATTTCTCTGCTGCTCCTCGAATTTCTTCGCATCTTCCAGCTGTCTTTCATCGTTCGAATTCTCTGTGAACAAGTCCCTCATACTTGTCTCCAGTTCAGCGTCGCTTCCGGAATCTTCACTATCATTTCGTTCACATGCAGCCATCTCTTCTTCAGTTTCATTGTTCTCAGATGTTGTTCTTTCGTCATCTTGAATGCTGAGTTCATCTTCGCTATCCGTGTCATCTTCTTGCGAACTTTCGTTTATCGTTTCATCTTCTCCGCCTTCGACTTCTGCTCTCCGACTTTGTGCTCTTGTGGTCACATTCGCTCGTAGTTCCCCTTGCAATACACTCACTGGTGGAATCTCTTTCAATTCTGCAATTATCTCCGGATGTAGCAAGAACTTTTCTCTGTTTTCTTTGCACAGATCCGCTGGAATGCTGGCACACACTAAAGTTAAATATGGCGCGATATTTATTGTCCTGTCCTCTGTAGCTGCTCCTTCGTTACGACCGCTCATCCGCACTTCGATTTTCACCAACTTAGCTGGAATCGGCTCTCCAGCTACACATTGCAAATGAACTCTGCCGATTTCTTCTACTGTCGTTCCTTTCAGGAGTTCCTCGTTGATTACTGGTATCTCGGTCCCCGAGTCAATCAACGCCTCGACTTGCACAGGCTGCCCATCAGTCCCACGTATCTCCACATTTACATGCTGCAACGATATCTTCTTTATGCGTTGACACTCCTTTTTACTTTTTGTTTCTCGACAAATTTCTGCAATGGAAGTAGTCTTTATCGCTTCTTTCTGTATGGTGAACTGCGGCGTACACTTCATTACCGACTTCACTTCTGTTTCACGATCGTCCGATTCTTCAAACTGGTCTGGTGCATTCATCACTTGTATCTGGTTTACTCGAAGATTTTCTGCACTTCTGCTAAAGTTCTTCCTCAGATTTGCCGCTCCTGGTGCTTGGCAATGTTTTATTAGGTGTTTGTCAGAATGACAGTTGTGGCAACGTTTCTTTATAAAACTTCTTTGCTCATTGTTCTCCCACTTGTTGTACGGCGTGTATGATGCATTACTTTCTGTTGGGCGTCCCAGCGGCGGAGTTCGATTGTAGGCTTGTCTGTCCCACGTTGACTCTTTCTTATCTTGCCAATACTGCTTTCCAGAATAATTATCTTTCTTTGCATCATTACTCTTGGCTTGGTTTCCGGTGTCTTTGCTATCCTTGTTCCACTTGGGTTGCTTTGGACTATTGCCCCATGCTTCAAATTTCGGTTTGTCTTGGAACATCACACCAATCCGATTGTTTACATGTATGTCTGCGAGGTCTGCAACATTACTAGCTTCCAAGCATTCTGTGCCCTCTTTTGCTAAGACAAACTGTAGTGGACCTGGTGGTAAACATTCTTTCAGCTTATCCGCCACTAACAAATCAAACAGCTTCTCGTAGTCTTTGTCCACTCGTCTACTTCGGACATAATAATTCAACAGGTTCTTCAGCCTAGCCGTGAACATCGTATACGTTTCTTCGGCTGTCTTCTTGGCATCTGCAAACCTTGACCTGTACTCACGAGCTGTTAATTTGAATTCCTTCAACAAGTGCTCTTTCACTGCATCGTATTTATCTAAATTCTCAAATGACAATCGATTCAATACCGTTCGCGCTCTCGGGGTCATCAATGGCAACAACAATTTCACCCAGTACTGCTTTTCCACAGCAAAACTATTGAATGCATTTTCAACTGTTTCAAAATATAATGGCACTTCCATCATATCATACGGCATCTTCGGTAACACATGCTTCATTGCATCACCTATCTTCTTAATCTTGGACACCATTGTCTCACTTTCTTTGAGCCTAATCTGTTCTGATACTTCCCGGCTCTTACGATCATCTTCGTCCCTCTTCTTCAGTCGATCTTGATCTTCGATTCTCCGCAGTTCTTCTTGTTCAATCTTCTGCTGCAACAGTTCTAACTGCTTTCTGCGTTCTTCTTTTTCAATGGCCATTTCTTTAAGTTGAGCCTCCTTGATAGCAAGTTTCTTTTGTTCTAACTGCATCTGCTCTTCTCTTTCTCTTTCTGCTTTTGCCAAATTGTCTTTTCCGGCTTGAAATTCTTCCTGACGAATTTCTTCTGCTCTCTCCAGTTCTTGTAAACGCATCTTTTCTTTTTCTTCCTCGCGAGCCTTTTTGTCCTCAATCTGCTGCTTTCGTATTTCTTCATCGCTTTTTCTTGCTTTTTCGTACTCTATCATTAACTCCATTCTTCGTCGTTCTGCTTCGTCACGATCTATTCTCATTTGTTCTAATTGCATCTGGAACTGCTGCTTCTGCATATCTATCTCTTGTTGTCGCAGCCTATCTGCTTTTTCTGCTTTTTCTTTCTCCTCTTGTTTACGTTCTTTCTTTTCTTGTCTGCGCTGCTCTTCTTTCTCGTTCTCCTCTTGCCTGCGCCGCTCTTCTTTCTCCTTTTCCTCGTGTCTACGTTGCTCCTCTCTCTCCTTCTCTTCTTGGCGACGTTCTTTCTCTTCGTGGCACCGTCGCTCTTCTTTCTCCTTCTCTTCTTGTTTACGCTCTTTCTCCTCTTGTCTGCGCTGCTCTTCTTTCTGCTTCTCTTCTTGTCTACTCATCATCATGAGTTGTAGCAACGCCTCTATAGACATAGGTGGCTGTGGCTTCTCCACTGGCTTCTCCGCAGCGCCTCCGACAGCACCTTCTTCTTCTTCTTCTTCTTCTTTCTTAGCCCAAACCTCGGCTAAATTTCTCATCAAACTTTCCCTCGACATCTGTCCGACTTCTTCTGCATCTAAACCTGCTTCGATTAATAATTTTATTATTCTTTCGGAAGCCATCTTCTTAATAGCCGCTTGCTTTTGCTCTGTAAGTTTCTCCATCTTACTTCTTTACTTTACAGATGCTCGATAAAATAGTAGGCTACTCTTCAAATGTTTGCAATTGACTGACTTCAATTCTTTATGCACACTTCAATAGACAAGCAAGTTTTTTCTACCTTGTAGTCGTTGTGTTGTCGTTTCTCACTGTCGTACGGATGCTCGATGTATCGTTGCTTCTCCCGTGTGCTCGGCTCCTCGATAAATTCACAGCGTCCGTTCCTCCACAACGTCTGTTGATTGGATAGAATCCCTCCGTTTGTAACTTGGCACGTAGACCCGCCGTTCGTAACTAGGATCGTTCTCCTGTAACTTGGATCGTTATCTCACCGCAACGACACCAAATGTGATAACCTCCTTGCGATCACCTCCTCCTATCAGTCTCTTCGGAAGCTTCTTCGTATAAGTTCGTGGTAGCATAGGCCTATCCCTAGATAACTGTTTCATTAGCTAAATGGCTAGGTAAAGAATCTACAGACTTTCACTGTTTTGTAACCAACAACGACGACGTGTTTAAGTCTTCTTATTATACTCCAAAATCCGATGTAAAGTAAAACGATCAGCAACAACACAACAATGACTACACTTGCGTTATCATAACAACTACACGACTACTACCTTCATCAGTCTACTCTATCGCAACTCAACAACAACTATTACAGCCTATCTCAACGGCTCTCAACACACAACACTCCTTCTTCACTTCCACTCCCTCCTTGTACATTCAACGTACGCTCGTCTAGACATCACGCGCTGTCCAGACAATCACCTGTCCAGACGCCGCGCGCCAATTTGCAGTTGGCCTACTTGCGTCGCTGTACGACAATCGTCGTGCACTGATTAAATTAGCTTACAAGGCCTATAACTTACATGTAGATCCGAAACCATGCTCATTAGCCTACTCTTGCATCCTCTTGTCTGGCTTGTACGCCAGTTTGTTTTTAGTAGGCTTATGTCTCTCGGACCTTGAAAATTACCCTCAGGCTACCAGGTTTTTGGGAGTGTTGGTTGCCCCTGGATTCTGTGTTTGGTTTGAAACATCGTAAGAAGTCCTAATCCATTTGTTCAGCATTCGTTTCTGGACAGTAAGGCATATTTAGCATAGTTTTAAATTAAACGAATACACCTCAAAATAATGCAATTTTTACGTGGAACCTGACAATTCCACACACAACGAGTTCCTGTTGCATAGACTATAGATAGGTTCCTGTTGACTATAGATAGGCCTACGTATAAGATTCAATGCGTTTGAAAGTTCCTGCAAACCGTTTTCTTGCACACGCCACAGCACTGATAATAGGCCTATAATTATAAATCTAATTTGCAAGCATTAAATTTTTGCTTCTACAGTTTGCATGTAGGCCCTGTGTTGCCCTTCACACACTCAACCTGTGTACAGAATGATGACACACTTTCACATTCTCGGTCAAAAAGCTGATGACCTTTTTATGACAAAAATCGAAGATGTGCAATTTTCAAATTTCCCCGCAACTTTTTTGTCGGGACCTTCTTGAGAGCTTAGCCCCCTAGTCCCTGATAAACTCTGCCCATGGACATCCAATCGCATTTCCAACCGATAGCACTGTAGGTCTACATTTGACATGTTATGATAATTATGGTAAAGCGGATTAGTCAGGATGTTATTGAAAAATGCCAATGGAATGTGATCGCTATCAGGAAGTTTGCAAGTTGCAGTCATTCTATGTCACTGAATCTCAGTCAATGATGTGTGCGACTATCATCAAGGTTTTGAAAAGGAAGAACTCGTCCTAGTTTCCTAGCAGCTCATTGGTCGGACTGCTATAATAATTATTATGGCCTTGTTTACAAACTACCTCAATGCTTGCAATCTAAAGAAGTTCCCTTCACTCTACAACATTATTTGCCGGCAATGCAGTTGACTGTCTTTTAAGCGATCTTTCAACCGATGAACTAACGTCATGCAATAATTGAACTTGCCTTTGACCTGCTCTGCTAACATGGGCGCCCGCACATAGGGGCAAGGGGGGGGGGCACTTGCCCCCTGGAAAAGTGACACTTATTTTTTTAACTACTACTTTTGAGTTTTTAACAAATTTCTTCGCATTAAAACACTAATGATACCAATGAATCACACAGTAAAAGTCATAAATTAATGTTTAGAAATCTCTATAGAATTAAAATATATATATATAGTGCATTTCATGGACCTACTTTTTAACATCTACTTTTGGATATTTAGCAAATTTTCGCACTTAGGAAACTATTCACATTAAAAATAATACACAAAATTGAACTGAAAAATTTGCATTAAGAAACCTCTTTGGAAAAAACCGTGTTTTTAATTTCCAGCGCTGTATTTCATGCTCTTGTCACTGAAACATTCAACTGTGACCATCGTAAAATTTTTGCCCCCTCCTGCAAAAGTTTCTGCGGGCGCCCATGTCTGCTAATTTTAGCTTCAGTGACGTCCATCAAACGAATCGACTAGGAAGTCAATGTGAGGATATAAAAAAGACAAAATAATATTATTGTTCCGTAACAAAAGACAGCGAAGTTATCACACGTCAATCAACCATCCTTTCATCACATTCATGTCAGGAGACATATCCGCAACAGCCCAGTGCTGCGACTGTGCATTGTACGCCTTAGACCACAATGAATTGAATAGAACATTACTCTTCTCTATCTTTCGCATAAATAACTTCAGGCGATAGCATGTGCAATAATGAACACTCAGAACCGTTTCTAACCTCACCCACCGATCATACATTTCTGATGCAACGGTAAAAGCAGAATTATTATATGCGTGCAACATAAGCGTAGGGGACATTTCAGCGTTGAGGGGGGGTGGGACAAAAATTAGACTTTTGCCCGAAAAAGTTTGTGTCATCCGGCCGAAATCTTTAGAAAAATTCCCGTAGCCTAACGTTTGCCCGAAAATTCTGACGACCTTTGTTTAGTCATCCGGCCGAGATCTTCTGAAATTTCCCATTACTTTTTGTTCGAAAGGTCTGACGACCTTTTTTGGTTCGGGCAAGTCTGATTTTTCGGGCAAGAAGACTCAGTAAAATAAAAAAAGTAATTTTTTATATTTTTTATTTTCCGGGTCTGCTTGCTAGAAAAATCAGACTTGCCCAAAATTTGGGGGGCATTCGCCCCCTCTGGACCCCCGTCTCCTACGCCTGTGGCGTACAAGGAAGCACTAGGTAGGCTATTATATTTATTATTGTTTTCGGCCATCTGTTCATTATGAACTGTACTTCCTTAAATTTCTTCATTGGTCCTAGGTTCATAGGAATGCTTTGTCCACCCCATTGATGATTGTAATTAGGCCTATAATATTTTTATATTAAGACATTAATAAAGAACACTTCAAGAATAAACTAACTAGTGGCACTCACGATTTGTGTCAGTCACTCAGTGACGATTTATGCTTCATGCGCACGTCTGCATGACTCAGCAGAGGTAGTGATATACCATATTATTATACATGTAAAACTGTATTCAATGCATTCCTTATGACATAAATCTGAAAGTCAACGATGCGATTGCATGCAATCATGGAATAGAATATTCTTTATTAATCGACGAATAATATTGCAAATACCATTTTATGTATGCATCGAAGCATGAAATGTATTTGTAAAGATGTATGCTTGAATGTTTGAATGTATGTATGTATGTATGTATGTACGTACGTATGTATGTATGTATGTATGTATGTATGTATGTATGTATGTATGTATGTATGTATGTAATACTATGTATGTATGTATGTATGTATGTATGTATGTATGTATGTATGTATGTATGTATATATGTATGTATGTATGTATGAATGTATGTATGTATGTATGTATGTATGTATGTATGTATGTATGTATGTATGTATGTATGTATGTATGTATGTATGTATGTATGTATGTATGTATGTATGTATGTATGTATGTATGTATGTATGTATGTATGCATGCATGTATGTATGTATGTATGTATGTATGTATGTATGTATGTAATACTATGTATGTATGTATGTATGTATGTATGTATGTATGTATATATGTATGTATGTATGTATGTATGTATGTATGTATGTATGTATGTATGTATGTATGTATGTATGTATGTATGTATGTATGTATGTATGTATGTATGTATGTATGTATGTATGTATGTATGTATGTATGTATGTATGTTACATACATACATACATACATACATAAATACATACATACATACATACAGTATGTATGTATGTATGTATTTATGTATGTATGTATGTATGTATGTAATACTATGTATGTATGTATGTATGTATGTATGTATGTATGTATGTATGTATGCATGTATGTATGTATGTATGTATGTATGTATGTATGTATGTAATACTATGTATGTATGTATGTATGTATGTATGTATGTATGTATGTATGGATGTATGTATGGATGCATGTATGTATGTATGTATGTATGTATGTATGTATGTATGTATGTATGTATGTATGTATTTATGTATGTATGTATGTATGTATGTATGTATGTAATACTATGTATGTATGTATGTATGTATGTATGTATGTATGTATGTATGTATGTATGTATGTATGTATGTATGTATGTATATGTAGGCAATCTTAGAGCATAAAATTGATCTCAGTATAATGTATGTCTCTTATTCTTAGCGTTTGCTGTACGAATATTATTGTGTAAAACGTGTTGAAAAAACGATTCTTTGTGGATGCCCCTACAATAATATTATGAATTTTATTTCATGTAATTCTATTTTCTCCGTCTGAACTACCTGTGGTGCCTGGATATTTAGATCTTTATCAACTGAACACATTTTTTGACATCTGTTATCACGTTCACTCAGATCTTGCGTCGTGGTGGTTCTAATCATTATTATGCAAGAGTGCTTTACTTTATATTGCACGAATAAATTATGCTAAGGGTGCCACTGAATAAATCTACACGTAGTCACGAAGGTGTAGGGAAGAGCGAGACACGATTCAGGTAGCGACTACAGAGCAGGTAGTGGAGACAGACGCTGTTGGTATGGTCGGATGAATCAGTATAATAAACGCTTGTTTTGAATACTCTCCTAAGTAAAACTACATTCGCCAATGTACGTTTCATTGTCAAAACATCAAGTGATATTAAAGCATCGAAAGATCACGTAGATAAAATAGGAATTTCAACCGAGATGTTCTCAAATTTAAAAGCGTACGGTTTGTGATCATGTTTAGAAAATAAGTTGAACGTTTCTCGATTAATTATTTTCCGAAAGAAACTGCTGACATGTTTGACAGACATGATGGTTCACGTATTTCTCTTTTCTTCACAACTCATGATGCAAATGGCTACCAAAAGAACATGATTTAGTGACTAGTGAAAAATGTCATGCTGGAAGTCTTTAAAAATCGATATGAAGTATGATGGCCACCTACGTCGATTGAAACGCCACACGTAGTCCTTCTAAGTTATTAGTTACTGTTAGTCTCTCGTCAAGTAGTCTCTCGTGTGTCACTGACTCAGCTGGAAGGAAAGATTCACCTAAACCTGTAAAAACTAAGAGCATGGGCGGAGTTTGGTTTCCGTTCTTTGGGAGGAGGCTAATGCCTTCTTGGGGCGGGGGGTAAGCCTGGGAAACGATACAATTTTCATGGTAAAAAAGCGGAATCTGGGCGTTCTTGGGGGCTTAGCCCCCCAGCCCCTGATAAACTCCGCCCATGACTAAGAGCAGTAGACGCGTGCCATTTAACTCAGGTTATCAGAAAATATTAAATTTAAAAACAAAAAGGTTTTCATTTGTAATCACTACACTATAAATAATGACGCCTTTTTGTCTTATTTCTTTGCCCAGCATCTGACGTCAGTGGGTTTTTAAAAATTGTAGCTCAGTCGTCTTTTGATAGGCTACCTGCTACAATAATTCTGGTCGCGTGCTTCTTGTCCTTGACATTATGTTTTTGTGTCTGGTTACCATCAGTGGCGTAGACAGGAGGTTTAGGAGTTAAACCCCCCCCCATTGGCTTAGAGAAAAGGTTTTAATTAAAAAGGTTATTCGTCCACTTTAAATTAATAATAAAAACAAAACAATTGTTTGTATTAACAATTGTTTTTCTTACTTTATTACCTTTTTACTTCAATTACCTTTTTATTTACTGTAATACTGTTGAGTTGGTGTCAGGAAGGGCATCCGGCCAGGGCATAATTCCCCCCCCCCGTCATAAATTCCTGGCTATGCCACTGTTTTTGCCGTAGTATTTACTCGAATCTTCACACATCTTTGTATACAACTCCTTTGACTTGATGCAGTGCTCGTTGATAATCTAGTGTCCTACCCTTAGCTGTAGAGTTACTGTAGCGCTTTAGTAACTTGGAATTTGCTGTTTCGAAGGCCTTACGTCATCAAATAGGTACCACGTAGGCTAGTAACGTAGATTTACGAATGGTGACAATATTGGTTGAAACTAGCTTTAATATTAGTGACACCTTTCTCGACGTGCTCACAGGTCGTTGACCGAATTATAAATCGTTTACCGTTACTGCATGAAAGGCAGGACTACAGTAACTGTCCTTAGTAAACGTTACCCAATGATATAGTGGGATGTTTATCTGCGAACAATGACGCCGCCGTTGGAGTTGATAGCTCACAAAATACATTTGCGCGAACAATGTGAGTTGGCTTCATGTTTGTGAACGCCTTAGGCGTTGCAGAGAGTTGTTTAATGATAAATGAACTTCTGAAGTGTTTATCACGCGATTGATAATAATTATACTATGAGCGCTTGTGGTGTTAATTTGGCATCCTATAATATCGTATCTAACAATTATTCATAGAGTGACGGGGGGAAAGTCTTGAGAAAGCGGTAGGATGCGGGTAAGAGCTGAGACATGAGCTTGGTTCGTAGGTTAAGGGGAAGGGGCCGTCCATAAAGTACGTCACGCTATTTTTGACCATTTTAACCCCCCTCCCCCTGTCACAAACTCACAAGTCTCGGACCCCCCCCCTAAAGTACGTCACACTTTCTCGGACCCCCCGCCCTAAAGTACGTCACACTTTCGATTTTTTAAAAAATTAACACCTTATTCAAATTTAATCTAAAACACACTTCACTATTAAACTGTAAAGTTTCCACTTAAAAGAACTATCACATTATTAAAATGACTTTTATAGTAGAATAGTTAATTGTCAACAGAATGATGTCACAGTTATTCATTGAAGCAGTAACTCAATGTAGATTGAATTTGAAAATAAAAAGTGCAAAAATTATACTTAGACAATTATATAATACACATCATTAAAAAAATAAATGTGTGACGTCACACATGGCCTGACCCCCCCTCCCCCTGTCACAAACTGTCACACTTTCCTACACCCCTCCCCCCTGGAGCGTGACGTACTTTATGGACGGCGCCGAAGGTCATTTTACGTGTAGGACCTATCACAGCGGGCATTTCAAATTTCATTAGTAAACAGAACGATCAATTCATAAAGCAAGTCATGCATTGAAAACCAGATTTGAAAGGATTCTTAAAATTATTCGATTTATATTTGCATACAAACTTTAATTATGCCGCTTGTATTGAAAAAAGGCCCTAATTGTATATGGCATGCCTACTCCATATGTTGCATTGAAACAACCAAGCAAAGCTCTTCATGAATCGTAAACCCAAACTACAAATATCTCAGGTATTACTCTCAATAAAAGTGCAGGTAACAAGCATATTGCAGAGGACTAGGCCTAGGCTTACCTGGCACCAGATTGGGTGTCCATGAGAATGATCCCCGGGCGATCGGAGTCCGGTTACCATAGAGACCAGAATGATAGATGCCGCTAGAACGATAGAACGCTAGAACGAATGGTAGAACAAGAGCAAACACTTTGATTGGATTCGTTGACGACGATAGCAAGTACCATTCGATTGTATCTACCAATTTCAGCTTTTTCGTGTTAGATGACGACTCGCGATTATTTAAGCCTACTGGCTGCCAGAACAGTCAATAGACTTCTGGGACATGGTTCAAGTCAGTTGTAGAACTGAAAAGCAAGCTACAGCTGCAGTGACAATGGTTAACGCTCTGGCACGCAAAGTGCACGAACGCGGGCTCGCTTCCTGCTATCCTCCCAAAGGTCCACTCAACCTTCCAATCGGCATATGGAGTTGGTAAAATGAGTAGAGTCTATTATAATTGCAATTTTTGTAAATTTTGTCTTTTCAACAATCCGGTTGACAAAACGCAACCGGTTACAGAGGACAATTGTGCAGTTTAAACAATTCACAAGGTCACGGAATACACAAATCTTACATTGCAACTATGCTAACAGAACATACATGTACACTGTGCACTTGTGCAGCCTGCAATAATATATAATAATGGTGTACGCCCTTTTGACTGCCGACAGTTCTGAATTACCATCATACTGTGAATCGTGATCATTCTGCGCTGTGCCAGTTTTATTATTATTATTTTTATTTTATTTTCATTACAACACTATCATTTATTTAAAAACCAATCAAGCTTAAAACCAGAGTGAAATTATTATTATTATTATTATTATTATTATTATTATTATTATTATTATTATTATTATTATTATTATTATATTGTTTCATTTTCATTATTATCATTTTTTACATTTATTATTATTTTTATTATTATTATTATTATTATTATTATTATTATTATTATTATTATCCTTTTAATATTTCCGACAAACAACATCAGACACATAAAGAACAATAAACAACAGAAGCGGTAGACATGTTGCATTATTATTGTTGGCATTATTATTATTATTATTATTATTATTATTATTATTATTATTATTATTATTATTATTATTATTATTATTATTATAGATTTATGTCGTCAACAAAACGGAGTCTCCTGTAAGATCTTGTTGGACAAACTCAACTAGTGTTTGCATGGTGTCTGTGCCTATAAAAACAAAACAACCCACTGTGACTATGCATGGCATGTATTGATGGCATTGAACGAAGAACGCCATGTTGCATTATTATTGTTGCAGAGATAGCAATAATATTACACACGGTGTATTTATGGCTATGTTTGCTTAACCTTCAACAACTTAGGGCGTGAACAAAAAAACTGTTGCCACCTAGAATTTCGACTGAGTATTTAATTTTGATCTATGATAAGTTAGAGAGTCGCTTCACAAAAGACCGACAACCATTCAATGGTCGGCAGCTTGTCGTAGCGCCCAAATTTATATCTGTGCTTACATTAAAACCGTAACTTGCGGAATTCTATTCACCGTAGTTGACAGTGATTTATCACTGAGGCAGCGTGAGAAAGCAGCTTGGGAAGTCAGGCTGGGCAGATGTAACTGACAGGCATTGTAGCAAACGTATTCTTACAATGTAGACTTAGAAGGAAGACGAGAGAGTGTTGTAAAAATGAGATATTATATTGAATCTGCTCTCCACTTTTTACTTCATCAACAATTCAACATGCTTTTTTCAATGACTCTTTGTACTTTCGTGGTTTCTGTAGCGCCAATGTTGTTGATGATCCACGAAATTACCATGGCAACAACCCGCACCACACTACGTCTACCTCTCCGGCATTGATGTAAGCACGAAGGAAAGGGATTAAATTTGCAGACTTTTACAAACCACGTGAAGCGCGAAGGCTCCCTCGCTAAACAGTTCAGCCCAAAAGAATCTGAAGCCACTCTAATCTACGCAATTCACTACAGTCTGGGTTTCGTGCGTAATCTTTCTCAAAACAAGCCAAAGTAATAACCATTATTATAGACAAGATAAAGAACTGACAATTTCCGACGTAAATGTTAGACTCCAATTACTTTTAGATGAGGGCGAAATTTTACTAAAATCATTTGGTTATAGCAACCTTGAATTTACACTTAACTGTGTGTGAAATGTATGTGTGTAATGTGTATGCACGTGTAATATGTATATATGTATTAGACTGGTCCAAAAAATTCATCTTGCAGATTTCAGTTCTCCACAAGGCTTGTTTTGTTCCTTATCATGATTATACTAATCACAAAAAATTTCAATGAAAACAAAAGAAATTTAGAGGTCAACCCATTTGACACTTTTTATGTAATTTGGACAGATGTAGGCTAGATAAATTATTCCGCAATCGTTAATGTACTACCTGAGCGACATTGAGCACTGCCTGGGGGAGATTCCATTTATCAATTACTTCAACACTGGCCTGAGAGTCACCTTCTTGTATGTCGCTAACCATTTTGGGGGATTGCCAAGAGTTTTCCTGGCATTTTCCAGTGACAATTATAATAGCCATGCGGTCCATATTTGCTTTTATCCGTCGATGCTGCATGGGCAACATTTTGATTTCTCAGTGAGCTAATAGCAGGCCTGCTAGTGTGCACTCTTGTTCTTCCATTGCAGCCGCTTCTTGTCTTTCTTTTATGAACTTCTAGAAAATGTGATTTCTGAAATTAATGTCATAACCAATCGCCAGTGTGGCAGCTCCATCTACAAACACAGCATAACGGTCTGGGAGGCCAACACGATACACAGCACCAACAACTAAACTAAAGAA